>JAQMYK010000010.1:12847188-12866959 GCA_030014345.1 Clarias buthupogon
ATAGTGATGGGATTGAATAGCTCTGACATGTTTGACAAGCTTCTCAATCTCCTTCCAACCAGGCTACTGCAGTGCATCTGGAAAGTATTCACAGCGCTTCACTTTTTCCACATTTTGCTACAGAATGTTGCAGCCTTATTTCAAAATGGATTCAATTCATTACTTTTCTCAAAATTCTACAAACAATACTCCATAATGACAACATGAAAAAAGTTTGTTTGAAATCTTTGCATCTTTGATTAAAAATTAAAAACAAAAAAGTCATATGTACATAAGTATTCATAGCCTTTGCTACAGTATGACACTCAAAATTAAGTTCAGATGCATCCTGTTTCCACTGATCATCCTTGAGATGTTTCTACACCTCACTTGGAGTCCACCTGTGGTAAATTCATCTGAATGAACATTATTTGGAAAGACACACACCTGTCAAAATAATGTCCAATGGCCAAATTGATTACGAGGCCAAAGTGAGTGAATGGGGGAGTAGGGCCTTAGTCAGGGAGGTGACCGAGAACCCCATGGTCACTCTGAAACAGCTACAGAGTTTCTCTGTGCAGAGAGGAGAACCTTGCAGAAGAACAACCATCTCTGCAGCACTCCACCAATCAGGCCTGCATGGAGAGTAGAGTGGCCAGGCCAAAGCCACTCCTCAGTAAAAGGCACATGACAGGCGCCTGGAGTTTGCCAAAAAAGCACCTGAAGGACTCTCAGAATGAGAAACATTTATTTGGTTGAAGCAGCTTTGACACAGTATCTTGAGTATGATGCTACAAGATGTTTTTTTTATTTTATTTGTGGAAGTTTCTTCCCTCTCCACAAAGAAACACTGGAGCTCTTTCAGACTAACCATTGGTTTCTCGGTCACCTCCCTGACTAAGGCCCTTCTACAATGTTCGCTCACTTAGGGCAGGCAGCTCGCTCTAGGAAGAGTCCGAGTGGTTCAAAACATCTTCCATATATGGATGATGGAGGCCATTATGCTTATCTGGACCTTTCATGCTGCAGAATTTTTTCTGTACCCTTTCCCAGACCTGAGCCTCGATACAATCTTGTCTCGAAGGTCTACAAACAATTCCTTGCACTTGGTGCTCTGACATGCACTGTTAACTGTGGGACCCTTTATAGACAGGTGTGTGTCTTTTGAAATAAAGTTTAATCAAGAATATTTATCACTGGTGGACTCCAATCAAGCTGTAGATACGTCTCAAGGATGATCAGTAGAAAGAGGATGCACCTGAGCTCAATTCTGATGGCAAAGGCTGTACTGTACATGTCATTTTTTTATTTTTTTTTATTTTTATAAATCTGCAGAGAATTCATACAAACTTCTTTCATGTTGTCATTATGCAGTATTGTTTGTAGAATTTTGAGAAAAATAATTAATTGAATCCATTTTGAAATAAGGCTGTAACATAGCAAAATGTGAAAAAAGTGTAGGCCTGTAAATACTTTCCGTATGCATTGTACAGTACATGTTGAATTCTACCTTTGGTACAGTTTGATTTATCAGAAACATTTCAGTGAAATTGCTCTTGTTCGCATGTTTCTGGCAATGGTTTTGAAATTGGTCCTTTTGAATTTTGAATTTTGAATAAACTGTTTTGCTTCTGACTTAAAAGCCACTTCCAAAATTCCAAAAGAATTTAGTAGAATGACCACTTCATGGTCGTCTCCTTCTTCCAGCTTGATGCCACTCAGTCTGCAGGCAGGAAACTGAACAAGTCTGACAGAGCTACCCTTTCCTTTTCACCTTCCACACTGACCTGGTGTCTTCTGGCTCTTCAGCTGCTGCCTGAGTTGATTACCCATAGTTTATGTATAGGTCATTGCGTAGGGGTCCCTTCACAGCCTTTTTCTTCTTCAAGCCAAAGCTCTATGTCACGAGTAGATTGATGCTGCAGCGCTTGCTGATTGTCCAAATTAAGGCAAGTGAGGAAACAGAACAGCACTATTAACAGGGTAGATAGAGAATGCATCATCTGAGATAAATATAATGGCAGCCTTTTCAGGTGCATTTGTTTGAGTAGCATTAATAGAAAGTATATAGTACAGACAGTATATGGAAACATTATATAATTAACATGAGTAGGAACGGCTTGACAGGGAGCAAGCTAATGCTTGGTCTTGAGTGGGCATAGGATGGATACACGAATCTACTGTAGGCTGGAACCAATGAAGCTGTGGTCATGACAATAATGTACTATTCAGAGAGAATAGGAAAACGACTGAAGGTTCAGACATACCTCCAACTGTACATGGGTACTGGTAAAAAATAAGGGACTACATGGCTTAAATTTTAATATAAATAAGTAAATAAATTAATTGTGGAAAAGATATACTGTATGTTCTATTTCGCAATACTGTGAACCCTGCTACAATCAGATGATTTTTGGTATGTTTTTTTTTTTTTTTTTTTTACAAAGAAATTCCCATGCAATTAAATAAGGGGTACTACCTTTCTTTCTATGCAGGGTGGGAGAAAATTAACTAGACAATATTTAATGGCTATACAGTAGATCTTTTAGTATCACTGTAGCACTACCCCATGGTGCACCACCCCATTTTGTTCTTATTGTGCGTTTGTAGTTAGATCAGCATTTTCCAGGATGTTGGCTGGGATGATGTGGACTTCTATAATGGACTGCAAGAAGTCCAGATATTAATCCATGTGATTTATTCCCGTGGGTCTACACAAAGGAGTAGGTGTACAGGACAAAGCCTCAAACAATGGAGGACTTGGAGGCATGGATTCAGGAGGTTCTCAGCAATATCCCAAACGACTTCCTTCAAAAGAGTTCCATCCAAGTGGAATACTAGCTTTTAGTAAATAATGTTTTTAATTCATATATTTATATAATGTTTAGACACACCCTCTAATTCAATGTTGTTTTGGTTTGTGATTTGTTGTCTACATACGAGAACAACATTTCAAAACTATTAAATAGTTTGGCAATTAATATGGCACATATGGCAATTAAACAACAACAACAACAACAACGCTCAGTTGTTATTTTAAGATATGAAGGTCAGCAGTATTGTCAAGTACATTAGCAAAATCCATCAAGCAGCATAATGAAATTAGCTCTCATGAAGACCTTAGGAAAGCAAGATCAAAACTTACTTGAAGTTCATTTACAGTTACCAGCCTCAGAAATCACCAATTAACAAACAGCACCACAGATTAGAGCCGTTATTAAGGCTTTACAGATCATGAGTAGCAGATACATCTCAACATTAACTGTTGAAAGAAGATTATTGCATGGTTTGGATCCCTTCAGCAATGTTTTATGATGTAGAAAGGAATAAAAAACAAGGAAGTTCCATTGAACTTCCAAACTCCCCAATCTGATTTAGTGTCCATGGAGTGCCCCAGACAAACAAGTCTGATCAATGGAGGCCACACCTTGCAACCTACAGCACCTGAAAGATCCTCCGCTAAAATGCTCGTCCACAGCATACCTCCAGAGTGGAATCATGCCTCGAATGGGCTCCCTGTGGTGTCATGTGCAAGGGGACATGTGTGGTTTTTACTGTTAATGTTATGACTAATCAACGTAAATACATAGCTTGAGTATCATCAAAGGGATTTTGAGGTATATAGAATGATTTTAAGAAACCCTACTGTACATCTCTTCCTTTTCCAAAGTTGTACTTCTGGCATTATGGAAGTCTAAAACCATTTGGTGTGTAATTTTGAACACAGGAGGATAAATAATTCAGCTGGGCTGCAATATTCATGAGGGAGGTTATTACGTATAGACACGGCACCACAGGCTAAACAGGAATCACTGTCTCACCAACTTGCTGTCAGGGAACTTTCCAAATACAAACCCTCTCTCTCTCTCTCTGTGTGTGTGTCTTGGTCGTGTTCTTCATCATTAACACCATCTCCTTCACTTTTAGTCTGCAATCTGAAAGGTCCCCTTTCCCTATCTGAGGGCATTAATGAGGGTCATAACCCTTGCTTGTATGCATGCAAAAATAGACTTTTCCTCTCCCTCTCTCTCTCTCTCTCTCTCTCTCTCTCTCTCTCTCATCCCTCTGCTTTCATGAATTATTTATCTCTGTGTTTGATCTGAAACTAGACTAGAGTGTTAGTTATACTGAGCACCAAAAAGAATTTTAGTAGCGGGATACTGTTTAGGCGAGTTCGTAAGAGTGTAATATAATTGTGCGATTTACCAATACTCATTTTATAAAAGTTAAACTTTTATTCATGTTTTATTGAAGCAGTTTTCTTTTTCATTTCATTGGTTGCAAGTAATAAACATGTCATGCAGTGATTGTGACAAATTACAGTCATGCACAGACGCACACCTACCCACTGTCTTCTGCATGTGACTGAATTTGACCGAGCACAAGCCTGGGCCATTTCACAATGCACACATTGTTAATTCAGCAAGAAATTATGGCACACCCTCAGAGTCGCATATCTCAGCTTGTATGTGTGTCTGTCTGCTCGCCTACCAGTTTTTTTTTTTCCCCCCACAAGATAGTAGTTAGCATTTAGGAGAATTAAACACCGTCAGTTCGCCCTGACATTCTAGGAAAGTCTTTAAATCTCAATGTCACTGTGATTCGTCTCTGTCCGGCAGCTGAGCTGGAGAAAGATAGATGTGTTCAATAAACATAGTCTTGAGAAATCTGTGGGAAATGATTACAAGTGATAAATGATAGGCTGGTCTTGTTTTTTTTTTCTTTCTTTTTTTCTTACTGGTACCATGCTCCATTTGACATCCATTATGCCTATGATGTCTGAAATGCACACTGAAAGAAGAAGTAGTTGTGACTGTCACATAATTATAGACTGCTGAAGTAACAGAGCACAGAACAAACCATGCAGAATACACAGCACACTGGTGCCTTTTCTATTTTAGGCCTTGAACCTAAAACCACAAAACAGTGTTTAAAAATAATTTGAGATAACCGCAGAGATCTGATAAGCCTAGACTGTTTCGTGACTGGGTACAATTATAAATATTTAATGTGAGGTAACATCATAAAAAGTTCGAAAAGAACTGCACTTGGCTCTTGTTGCATTCCACACATTTGCTTTTATTGATGGGTAAAAAATAATCTGAATGGTAAAGCTTCCCTACCTGAAAACTGCTTTGCATTGTTGTTTCTGTTTAAACAAAAAGACAGATTTAAAAGACATCAGGAATCAAGAATATATTGGGATACGATGAGCTTTCAAGGCCTTACGGAACGAATTTTGCATGTGCTGAGCTCTTCCTCGCCTTAACTCCTTAATTGATGTCTGGTATGCACACCCTGATGCTCGCTCACGCCGAGGCAGACATTCACAATTTAGTCATCGTCTCTCAACCCTAATGACCTTTTTAACATCCCTGTAATGCTATTACTATATATTTCATCAGATAGATGTTTAAGATATTTTTTACAAACCAATACAAAAGCTCTGGCGAGTATGTAGACATAACAGTTGAGCTGAGCTTAGCATGCAAAGGTGAAGAACTGTCTGCATTGGTATTCAGAACAGAGTTCATTGAAATCAAGGGCATGTTTCAGGTATGTGATTTTTCTTGTAAGAGGGACTTACATGTAGGTGGTTTGGATGGATGCCTTTTAATCCCCCTTAATGGTTTGCAATACATATCCAGAATTTAGAGTTCATTTCCGCTAATAAAACTACTTTGACTCAGTCAGGCTTGTCGGCTTCTTTGTTCAGGTGTAATTTTTTCTGTTTGGGTCACAAATTTTCTATGTGATTCAGTTTAGGGCTCTGACTGTAAAGCCATTTAAATACTTTCAGTTCATTGTCTTAAGATGGTTTATTAAGCTTTGGAGGTATGCATTAGGAACAGAGTCCAAAAAATCCAGTTGCGACAAGGCTTCTTGGGGTATTAAAGTTTTCATTTAGACACTCTTATCCAGAGTGACTTACAGTACAAAAGTGCTTTAAAGTTTCCATCATTGGATAGATCCAATGGTACATCAGTCAAACACTGTTGGAAAGTTTTTTATTTTTTTGGATTAACCCAAATATTGAAGAAAAGGGGGTCTTTCATCGTTGTTTAAAGATTGCCAGGTATTCAGACATCTAGAAGAAGTTCATTCAACCACCTACTGTAGATGCCAGAAAAGAAAACAGTCTAGATGCATGTCTTCCTTAATCTCTGAGAGATACTGGGACCACTCAAGGAGTGCTGGAGAATCGGTGGGAACGCTGTGCATGGTGTTGTCTGTCTTGAGACTTCAATGTTGAGCGTGCTGCCTCCTGCCATATAATGACACCCATTTTCTGGAATTTACCCCAAAATATGATTCTACCAACACCACGCAACCAGTGATATCATTGAGCACTATGGCTAAACTAATTTTCTAACCAGAGGGCGCTCCCACAAAAATCACCTGGTGATCACCTGCTGGCTTTTTAAAATGCTGGGAAGCGGCTTGTCCCTTTCTTAGGGACTTTCAAGCCATGGTGATGTAAGAATAATGGCGGATTTTGGTACACGTACAACTCCTTCACCAGTTCCTCTGTTGTTGTCTTGGGCATCAGTTCAAATCTTCTGAAAAAAGAAAGCCTCGTTTCGGAACAATGCAGTTTTTGTGTAATTCTTGCACACAACTTCTTGCACAGATGCTCATGGTCCCTTCAGTTGTGTAAAAATTGTTCCCGAGGAGCACATAAAATTTTTTTCTCTGTGGTTTGTACGTTTTCAATGGTATAAAGCACAGAAAAAGAGCTGAACCTAAGGGATGGCCTTTAAATACAGCCAATTGCATGTTGAAAGGTTGCACATTCAACTCGACAACTGGCCAATCAAAAATGACATCAATTTCTAAAATTTTCCAGACTGTTTAAAGAGACAGTCAATTTTGTCAAAAGTATGTAAAGGGGCTGTACTCTGTAATGAGATGATACCTGATCCAATGTGCCCCCACCTTATTGGATGCCTTGGGCTAGGCTTCAGGCCATCTGGGACCCTAGCATAAGCAGTAATGAAAAATAATAGATAAATGAACAAATAAATAAATGTGAACCAAGGAGGCAGGTATTATCCAATCATTCATCTTTTATACAACAGTTATGACTGATCAATGTCAGTCACCAGCAAAACTGTCAGTCACCAGCATGGGTAAAAATAGGTTGGTAGTGCGGAGAGAGTAGCTGCCTGCCAAAAAACACATTCAACCAAGTCACAAAAGCACTTTCATCGAGAGAAGAAAAAAAAAAAACAGAGCAAAAATGATGATGCTGGTGGAGCAATATGATGATAAATGGTGCTTGTGGAATATTGTTTTATAAAAGCAATATCACACTCGAGGTTGTGCTGTCGTGCTCAATATGAACATGGCTGTGATATCTTCAGCACTCATGCTGCAGCCGCATGCCTACGACCACATCAAAGTCGTGCTGATAACGAGCACAGAAACTCCATCTCATGTGATATTGCTTAAGTATACTGCTTATCCAGGAAATTCCCCAGGTGAGGTGTCAACCCATTGCAGGGCACAAGTGCCCGCCCACTCACTCATATACCCATTTCATTACAATCTGGACAAAATGCTAGTCAGCCTACACTATATAACTTGGTGTACCCAGAGGAAACCCACCAAGCATGAGGAAAACATTCTCCATGCCCACAAGCCGAAAACAAGATTCACACCCCTCGGAAATGAAAGATGATGGTGCTAAACACTAAGCCACCATGCCAACAGAAAGACATTCAGAATGAATACATCCTTAATAATGTGTGTAAATGTTGACCAGAGGTCCTACTATGGTTGTAAAAATGGGAATAAATACAATGGTCACCTTAGTGTACTTGAGTTGAACTACAGAGGTTTCTAGATAGATGGATGGAGCGAGATTATCTATAATAAGCTTTAAAAAAATACTTTTCTTGTAGTCTACATGGGACTACAAGAAAAGTATTATTTGTTTTACCATCCTTTTTATATAATCTCTCTACAACATATGTGTCTTACAATAACCAGTATCAGTAAATTACTCTATTAATAAGCTTACTGTAAAAAGTATTATGGCAACACTATAACACTATATTTGAGTTGCCTGAATATTTCTGTATCACAGCAGAGGAAAAAAGTCACAGCTAATGCATCTCTAAAATATTGAAATAAAAATGTCTCTCTGCCAGCAGGCAATTTCTACCACTATACTGTAAGTGATCTGTAAGTAAATCTATGAAATCTGATTGTATATCATTAAGTCCTGCATTGTGCACACTTCATAAAGGGTTCTTAAAAGTAAGAATTGGATATTGCACCAGTCTGCTTTACCACACCCATTAATATTATATTAATTCCGTAGCACCTCACAGTTACTCTGTAGATGTTACCACCTATGCCAATTGTTAAAATGATACCGAAAAAAAAGAAAGAAACACACACACACACACACACACACACACACACACACACACTCAAAACCTCTCTGGTTTTTGTGCATACCCTGCAATTATAATAATAGAGCCTGGTGTCTTATTTGGTGGCAGCACTTCTCTTGAGGACTGAATGTTATATGGCACTTTAATAATTATATGGAACTATGAGCTTCACTTATTTAAAATGCTTGGTCAGCATACTCATTAAACTGTGAGTTTATGTTCTTTAGAGAAGGGCACAAATGAACCAAAATGTGGACACTATTTATTAAACCAGGTCCACAAACAAAAATGGAAATAAACATTAAAAAAAACAATATAACGTTTATCCAAAATGCAACACCGTAGAAATAAACAGGCTTATAAATAATGTTGGTGGCACTGTGGCGTAGTGGTTAGCATCCAGGGTCCGGGTTCGATATCCTCCTCGGGTCTCTGCATGTTCTTCCCGTGCTTGGTGGGTTTCCTCTGTGTACTCCAGTTTCCTCCCACAGTCCAAAGACATGCAGATTAGGCTAATTGGCGTTCCCAAATTGTTCGTAGTGTGTGAATGATCACTGTCTTAAAATGAGAATAAGAAAGTACAAGACGTAATTGGCGTCCGTGGTCCGTAGTAGGACTATAAAAGTTCCTGTAGATGGATAGATGGATAAATAATGTTGAATCTGATGAAAATGTGAGAAATATTCTTTCTGAACAATACAAGCATGTCTTATTTTTACAACTTTACCCTTCTAAGGATTATTATCAATAATAAGAAAATTATTGATGTGAAATAAGGCTGTATTTTATTAAGAAAACTGATCAGCATTGGTTGGTGTTTTACCTTATCCTATAAAAGCATTCTTTTCTTATACAAATTTGCACCAGAGCTTTAGCGCTCCCAAACAAATATGCGAGGCCAACAGTGTGCCAGCACTGTGCTATAGTGAATCTTGATTGATTTGAAATCTATTCTTAGCTGGCATTTAACGTGAATGATTTTCAGCATGAGCTCCCTCTCCCCGCGCCGTCCCCTAATGTGCAATGCCGGACAGGACCTGCACAGGATCGGGATCGAACTTTTACCTTACACGACCCAAGAGGCCATGTTTCTGCCTCAATCAGTTTCCCTCTGCTGCTTCCTGAAATGAAGAAAAAGGAAGAGCAAGTGGCCATAAAAGCCTTGATGTTAGGATTTTCTGCAACACAGTCACTCAGGTCTCATCTTTGCTTATGGGTGAGGGAATGAAGAGTTTGATGCACCACTAAAAACACAATGACCTCTTTGGGAAATGAACCATGTGGTGGAGCAGATGATGGCGGATGCGTGCAGAATTATGATAGAAGTGGGAGTGTTGCTTGAAACGCATGCTTTAAGTAAAAGTTTAATGCTTCATCCAACACGGGTTAACTGAATGAATACAAGCTAGTTAGTGATTTATTATCATTTTATCACCCATTATTACTAGCCATGATCATTTTCACACTGTATTTCAATATTTTACAGCTCAGCTCAGATAAAACATAAAGCTTTACTCTAAACATAGAACTTAAGCACATGACCTTAGTATCCATAATGGGCATAAAACATGGTAGGCTGGTTGATTTCTAAGCTTGATGTTCCTAAGATCCAGTCTATCCTATATACCCTTTTTGTCTATATAAATAAAATAAAGGTTTTATCTGTTCATTGACCAGAATTGAAGTCTTGGAAAAATTTATGTCTACATAATGCAAAACTGTCTGGACAGAATTTAATGAAACTTTGTTAACCTTGCACCATAAATGCTATCAAAATGTTGAGTAGAAGTAATAAGTTTTTTGTGCCAGATTACAGCACTGCAGCCACTGGACAAGTTTTTTTGGACAAGTATAGCGCTTTTATAATACTCAACAGAACAATCAATGTGATATATTACCGTAAATACATAGAGTATGCAGACGACACATACTGTAAACTACCGTAATGCATCTACAAAGAGCCTAAATCCTTACGAAACGCAAACAATCGCGCGACACAGTATGGCTCACTTAAAAAAATGGCAAATAGACTATGAACACTGCTTCAAAGATGAATGGACAGATCAATGTATGTTTATTCTTCTTGCGGGAAGTTTAAAACCAGTTTGTCTTATTTGTCCAGAAACAGTGGCGTTAAGAAAAAATGTGGACATGTGGAACAGCACTATAAGATAAAACATATCTGTAGGAGCCTAAGGTAAGGGCATGTAAAATACCCAAACTGTATGATACTCTACCTTACAATTTTTCAAAGAAATCTTGTATTAATAAGTATAAATTAAGAGAATTCTGCTGTACAGAAAGGCAGGCAGAGATGTACATACTGTAGGCTTCAAACTGAAATAATAATATCACTGATTACATTAAAGCTGATCAGCTTATTTTTAGTCTTAACCTTTTAAATATTTTTTAAATCTCTTTATATGATGACAACGGGTACTAATGCTAGATCTTTATGAAGCAAAATGAAAAGAAATAAGTTGGCTCTTATCCTCTATATTCTAGCATAAATCACTGATGATCACAAGACCCATGGGGTGAAACATCAATGCGGCATGAGAACAAGCTAATTGTGGCTAGTTTTTTCAATCCTAACATTCCAAATAGTGCCCTACGGCGCTGCATGAAGAAGCAATTGGAAATCAGTATGAGTTTTTTTAGACATGTTGACTGGAGGAGAAGCAAAGAGTGGGCTGAAATAGCACAAAGCAGCATGCGCAAATCTGTGGTTCATGTGCAGGCAGAATCATGCCGCTCTCATGTTCTTCACAAAGTCGGAGTTGACTTGGTTGCTGGGGAACCGTCTGAGCCATCAAACTGATGCAGAATTAAGATATTCCTTTTATTAAAAAAAAAAAAAAAAAAGTCTGAAAATAAACATGATTTATTATGATGTACAGTAGCATCTCATAACAAGTAATAAGAGAAAGCCTAGAACATGGGGTCATATCTGTATTACAGATCATGTGAATCGCCTTAAATGACAAAAGTAAGATTTAGCACATTGAAATGTGTTAATGGAAAATTTATGCCATTTGCTGATGGTGTGCATATCCCTATAATTGTGATAACAGTGCTATTCATGATCCACTGTCCATTTACTCTGTATGAAATCCCATCATGGTCATTTATTCTTTATATAGGTCAGCCTGAGGACATGATTTACGATTGCGCCTGGCTAAACTTCTTATACGTCCAACTTTTATGCTTCCATTAAGGAGATCTATTAGAGTTATTGATGGACTTTGTCCAATTCATCATTTATGCCGGATTTTAAAACCCTTTCTCCCTCTTCCACACCTGTAGATATGAGATTCCATTTACTCAGTGGCCCTTGTTTTGAGATTCAAGGCTAGAGTTCTAGAATAAATTTTTATTTTAGCTAAATTTCTGAAAACATCCTGTTTTTTTTGTGTTTTTTTTTTAGAAAAATAATGCTCTATTAATTAATCTATTTGTAAGTATCTATTAGTGAATAATGCAAAAAAAAAAAAATGTAGACTCAATTATTCACAAATAGTTTTTCTAACCATGGACTGCCAAGTCTCACTTAACCTTTACTCAATCCAGCCTCAGATTGCTCTTTTTAGTTATCAGGAGTGAAACCAGATGTGTCCTACTGTTGTAACTTAGTACATCTTCCTGAATGTCATCTTACATCAAGAAGATGTTTCTGCATACAGAACTGTTGCTTATTGTTTTCTTTTGTAATTGTTCTTTCAACCTCAACTTATTTTCTACCATGTTAAGATTTTATTATTTGCAGTTTCACTCATAATGAACACAAAATACCCCAGCAATATTAGACTTGAAATACATATTTATTTTTTTCCTGTTTTTTTCCCCCCTGTGCAGAATTATTATATAATACATCTTTAATAGACTAAGATCTAGAATCCATAGAATTTGCAGGTTTTTCTAAAAATCAATGCAGGATCAAAATTACACATACAGCTCATCTAATATTCATTTAAATGTCCCTTTCACTTTCTGAATTCTGATTGGATATTTGTTTGGAAGTTATAATGGTCAATTAAATTTGTTCTGTTTCCTGGCACAGATCTGACTTTTAAGTATGGCTCACAGATTTTTAATGGGTTGCCGGTCTACAGTAGTATCAAATATCAACCAGCTGTATCAATTTCACAACCAGCTTTGATGTCTGTTTTGGGTTCACAGGACATAAGAACACTCCAAATTGTCCAAGTTTCAACCATCTAACTGATTGAGATTATATTAAGAATTCTGAGGTGGTCCTTTTTATTAATTATTCTATCCACTCTGGTTCCTGTGTTGTACCAGACAATCTGAACCAGTTCCTACACAGCTGAGGACAACAGATCTAGGTCTTCTTTCTGGCCATGTCAAGGTGTCTATAACTTATTTACAATTATTTGATCTTGGAATCTGCAGTTGTGAGACATTCCTCTCTGAGTTGTGTAAATTTAGCATTCTTTTTTTTTTTTATCAGCTTTCCACTGAGCTCAATGGACTTTCCCCACTGTGGTTTGTTCAATTCAATGAATGCTGTCAAACAACCGCTTTTTATGTTGGCACAGAGAAGCTACCAGCTGTAGTCAATCATCATCACAAACAGGAAAGAGAGGTCTTGTGCTTAGTAAGTTAAAAGTCTTTTTGGAACTTCCAGCATCACTGAATTAATAATCTAAGTGGATGAATATATATTTTTGGCAATGCATGTATAATTCTGACCCTGTGCTGATATCTGAAAACTCAAAATAAATGAAACACTTTGTTCCAAATTCTTGGCATTCTTTCACTAACTCACTCATTCTCTATACTGTTTATCCTGTACAGGGTCACATGGGGCCTGGAACCTATCACAGAGGACTTTGGGCACATGGCGCGGTACACCCTGGATAGAGTGCCAATCCATCACAGGGCACAAGCACTAACTCATACACTACAGGCAATTTGGAAAAGCCAATAAGTCTACTCTGCATGTTGTTGGACTGTGGGTGGAAACTGTTGTCCCTGGAGGAAATCCGACAAGTCCAAGGAGTACATAGACACTTGCATTCGTTGTTCTATTATAGACATACTGTATGTTGTAATCATTCTTCCCCAGATAAAATGACTGTACATTATATTATATATTAATTATTTAACCACATCTTCTATAGCTGTTAAAACAAAGGCTTAAAAGAGTTTTTTTTTCTTCACTAAAACTGTAAATGATATTTATTTCATATTAACATTTTTTTATTGCAAACTTAAAATACAGATGCATAAAATAAAATGGTCTTCATGTGATTTTTTTGTTCTTTATTTGAATACAAGGCGAGGCGGCATGGTGGCATAGTGGTTAGCACTGTCACCTTGCATCTCCAGGGTCCAGGTTCGATTCCCAGTCAGGTTTGATTCCCATCTCTGGGAGTTTGCATGGAGTTTGCATGTTCTCTCTGTGCTTGGTGGGTTTCCTCCGGGTGCTCCGGTTTCCTCCCACAGTCCAAATAGGTTAGGTCAATTGGCATCCCAAATTGCCCTTAATGTTTCAATAAGTGTGTCTATGTGTGTGTGCCCTGCAATAGATTGGCACCCTGTCCAGGGTGTACTCCGCCTTGTGCCCTAAGTCTCCTGGGATAGGCTCCAGACTGCCCGCGACCCTAAAAACAAGATTAAGCGGTATAGACGATGAGTGAATGAATACAAGTCTACATTATGATATAATGCACAGCATATTTTAAGGAAAGTATTAAGCTAAAGTTAGTGAAGTTAGTTTTCATGTTGCAGTTGTCACCTTGCAATCATAGTCATTGTGCATTATTGTGTATTGCACGTCTTATCTTTTTAAAAAAATATTGTTGTTAATTCTGCAAGTCCAGGAATAAAAGTGTATCTTTTTTCCCTTCTACCCTCTTCATTATTTCGCTCTCAGCAGTTTTCTCCTTCTTCTTTTACGTTTTATCCTAATATTCTTACTGACACTATTGACAATTAGCCTGTTGATGAAAAGATTCCCAACAAAGAAATGGTCTGTAGGGATCTCACACCATGGCTTCAGTGAGATCTAAAGCATTCAGTTCTTTGTTTAATACTCATTCACAACACCAGGCTGCTTCCTTTCTACCCCATGTGCTCAGGCAATGTGAACTACATGCATTTTTCTACTCAATTTTCCTTTAGATTGATCCTTATAAACTGCAACCTGTCAACCAATGAGCTGGCTTTTGTAAGGACATTTTGTTAAGGTTGAAATATACTGTACTTCAGTAAAAAGAAATCTTACTCAAGCATAGCTGACCGTTGAAAATGTTTTTTTTCTTCCTATTTTCTGTCAGAGCGCATCATCAGTCTTTTACAAGATGATAAATGCCAAGTTCAACTTCAATCCATCACCACTTCTGTTAGTCCTGAGATGAGCATTAGATCCTAAAAGTACTGCCCATCTGAAATATGCAGAATGTGGGAACAACCTAATGAGATCCGACAACTCTGTCATAAATGTAACACATCTACTTGATTTAAAAAGGAGACACCAGAGTGATGGTACTTGAGGATTGTACAGTACATAATCTATCTGCTAGTATCTACTTTTGGACAGATACATCATCCACCATCAAATACTCTCATCAAGTTCTGAGAAATCATCAACTCTAAGAGACAACAACTGATGATGGAAACCTGCATTTAACTGCAAAATACAAAACTCCATTAACCTAATACATGGGGAATCCTGATTGCATTTAAAAAAAAAAACACACAACACAAGTGACCATATCGTAGCTATCTAGTACACATTAGTCTGCTGCATCACTTCGATTGTCCTCGCAGTTGCATCCATCACTGTGTAGAGCAACTAAGCGCACCATGCTGAGTCATGTTCGCTACATCTAAAGCATGTGTTACTGTATATCCAGCTAGTTAACGTTGGCACAGTCACATGGCCTCATGGAGCTCAGATACTGCAGCCAGCTTGTTAAAAGTAATATCATTTTTTTCTCAGAGAGTGCTCAGTTATTTTGAAAGCCACACCTATGTTTGCAATCACATTTTTATTCTTACCACACTGAAAAATTGCATCTTCGAAAAAATACAGTGCTGTGCAAAACTTGAGCCACCGATATTGCTCTTTCACCGAGCCCGACTTTCTTGTATCTGAGATACAGCAGTATCTGAGTATTTTTTAAATGTAGTCTTGAGGAATAGTTCTCTAGGCTTCTTGAAGGACTTTTTTGTTTCTCATTTTCAGGAAGTTTGTGTCTCTCATTTTTCAGTCCAGTCCCTGTACCTGATCAGTTTCAGAGGAAAGTTTTTTGTTTGTTATGACGCACACTTTTCGAGCACCCAAGGACAATTTACATAGAGGATGCTCTAGCGCTCATTGTGTTAAGATTAAAGCCTGGTACTGAGAGATGGCCAGTCGAGGCAGATGGCATTGATGGAGGAAGAGCATATGGTGTGATCAGTTCGGTTAGGTACAATGGAGCAATGTTATGTAACGCTTTAAAGGACAAAAAAAGATTTTTCAAATGAGCACGATGAGATACCGGGAGCCGATGGAGCTGGATTGACAGAGGTTGCAATGTTTTTGATTGCGTAATAAAAAAGAGCATCGATCAGAGCCTCAATGCTTGCCTGAAAGAGACAACGAGGCAGCCTTGCTATGTTACGCAGGTACAAAAAAGGCTGAGCAAGAGATACGGTTTATGTGCACATTAAAAGACTGGACGCTATCTAAAATTACGCCAAGACTCGTAACTTGGATAGTACAGGGCAAGATACAGCCATCAATGCTGTGTTTAATTGAGTAATGACCTATCTTAGACAACACTGATTTAGAGCCTACAACCAGCATCTTTAACTTATTAGCATTTCATTTTCAGATAGTTATTTGACATTTAGGTGCTGGTGTCCTAACAAAGTACTATGGGAGAGGATCTGAGAGTTTATAAAGCTAGGTATCGTCAGTATGTTGGTAAAAATAGACACCATAATGTCGGAAATATTTCCAAAAGGTAACAGATAAGTAAAAAACAGAAGTGATCCCAGGAAAGAGCCCTGAGGCACTCCCCTGGTGGTATCAGAGGTGTTACACTGATAACCACATATTTGAATAGATTGAGGCATGTTGGTAAGATACCTGTATGAGCTGAACCATTGATGTAATGTGATTGGTACACCAATGTCAAGAAGGTGTTCTAAAAGAACTGAATGGGATACAATATCTTAAAAAATAAGAACAGAGAGCAAAACAGAATCAGCACACAAAAGGTCACTGGTTATTCTGTCATCAGACATTAGATACTGTTCTTCACTTTCAGGATCAAAAACATTGAGAACAGAAGATAGCATTGTGGTTGATAAATCACAGCGACACAGGGTTTGTGATTTAACTGGAGTAGAATCCAACTGCCTGTGAATTGCTGCAAAAAACTCCATGAAAGATGTAAAGTATTCATCTAAAGGAGATTATGGGATTTAGTGGACTACATAGCCTATTTACAGTGGAAAACATAGTGCCTTTTCCTTCAATGATTATGTAGGCATATTATGATGTTTTAGCAGCAGAAACAGCATTTTTATATTGTTTTACATGTATTTGTCTTTATGAATTGTGAGGCCTTTTTATACACTCACTTAATTCACTGACCCATGGTTTTAAGTTTGCAGAGTTCAGCTGTAAGCCATGGAGCTGTTTGTGCTTTTAATGCTGCGATGCTGTCAAGCCCAGTAGACAGGCAGTAGCTGTAATAATTAACCAGGTCTTCAACAGATGCATAAGGAGGAAGATTTGATAAGGTAGTAGCTAATTCAGAGAACACCTCCGGATCAACATGCTTAATGTCACGATAAGTGATCACCCGCTGTGCCTGAGGTTTTGTAAGCATCAGTGGGATGGAAAATAGCACAAGCTATAAATCATTCAAGCAAAAAAAAAAAAAAACCACTGTGAGAAACAGGTGCAGATGGTGACAGATGATTAGTATACTGGTGATGCTGAATGCTGAGTGGTTAGAACAGATGAGAGGGGAAATGAGGTTGTTACATAAACAACCAATTTTGGTCTTGTATCTTTAGACACTTGTCACAGTAAAACATTTGTTCCCATTTGTTTAATTTAATATTCATAATTTAATTTAGTTTGAAAAAAGAAGGGAGGCTCAAGATCTTATGGTACTGTATATCTTGCATATATGCCAATTTAACAAACACTTCTCTTTATTGAATCATTTTTAAACAAAAACAAGTTTGAGCACTTTCGTTTAATTAAGCAAATCTAATTGTATTGTTCTATTCATCAGAAAAGCTTTTGTTTTAAGAAAAAAGCTAACATGTCTACCAAGAGAATGTCAATTTTCAGCATGAAATTTTTTTTTTTTCTTAACCAACAAATCATCTTTTGCAAATAGCTTGAAATAGATTTTTTTTTTCTTTTGAGGGTAAAAATGTTTGTACTATCCAAATGCCTTATAAGACACACTTCAGGAAATTATAAAATTAATTTTTTTAGTTGAAAGTTGTTTAACTTGTTTACTTCTCTATATGCTATAAAACACTGACTAACATTGATTATCTCATTATAATGACATCTGTCTAGGGGTGGAATAGATTAGGTGGCAAGTAAACAGTCAGTTCTCAAAGTTGATGTGTTGGAAGCAGGAACAATGGGCAAGCCTATGTATCTGAGCAACTCGAACAAAGGCCAAACTGTGAAAGATAGAAAGCTGGGTCAGGGACATCTTCAAAATGGCAGGCCCTGTGGGTTGTTCCCGGTATGCAGTGGTTAGTGCCTATCAAATCTGGTACAAGGACAAGACTACTGCTTACTGGATACAGGGTCAGGGGTGCCCAAGGCTCACTAATGAGCATGGAGAGTAAAAGCTACTGTAGCTCATCTGATCTGTTACCACTGTAGCACAAATTGCTGAAAAGGTGCATGCTGGCCATGATAGACAGCTGCCAGGACACACGGTACATTACAACTTGCTGCATATGGGTCTGAGAATTCATGCTGACCCCCTGTCCCCTGCTGAAAGCACCTCCAGTAGACATGTGAGCGTCAAAACAGGTCCATGTAATGCTATGGCTGATCGGTGTAGTTTTGACCCTTTGTAATGGGTTGGAAGGTAAGCTGATAATACAGAATCAGTGACTAATTCTATATAATTCAAAATAATTATTTGGTGCTGGCTTTGAGATAAATATTACAATAACGAAGAGCATTTTAAATACGTTTTTATTCTAATTAGCCTGTAAGTCAAAAGATACACATGCAAAATACTGTATACATTATTCATCCATCAGCTATTTTAGCCACGGCCCATCTGTTTATAATGGCTCCCCTGGGGAAAATACCCTTTCCCAAAGCTCGTCACGACTTGACAAAATATGAACTCATTCCGGTATCTGAATGAGTGCTAATTGTCAGATTTGT
Source organism: Clarias buthupogon (assembly GCA_030014345.1). Taxonomy (NCBI): domain Eukaryota; kingdom Metazoa; phylum Chordata; class Actinopteri; order Siluriformes; family Clariidae; genus Clarias; species Clarias buthupogon. The sequence goes on from JAQMYK010000010.1 coordinate 12,865,969, forward strand.
TAGGGCATCAGCATTATTTTAAAAAGGTGCTGGTGGAAAAAGAGGGGAGGGAGGATGAGGGCTGTAGCAAACCATAATAGGCTTTTCTTCTAGATTGCTACTTTACTGCCAGGGTGTCTGGCACAGAGAGAAAGAGCGAGGTTTGAGTAAGTGAGATGCAAAGATAAACATTAATACTTGGAAGAGGGATAGACTAGAGTGCAGTGGCTGAGCTGTGCAATGGAAGCAAATGTCAAGGAAGTAAAAGATAGGATTAGCTGCTGAAGGGGAGAGGAAGTGAGTAAATTGCAGTTGTCATGCACTTGTTTATATGAAATGTTTTATGGAAAGTAAAAGTAAAACACTACTGAGAAATAAGTTTATTAATAGCTTTGACCGTGAAACTACTAGGATTGAACAACTGTTTCATCAAGGCAGACAGAATTATTTGGGAAAAACCATCTCACTCACACATACACACGCACGCACACACACACACACACACACACACACAGACACACTCACACACACACACACAGTTTAATTAATTCAATGTTTATAACAGCCATGACTGGATTTGACATGTGCCTTTTTGTGTCACTGCTGATAAAATGGAAATCAAATCATGCACTGTGTAATCACATACTTACCTCAGATAGTGTGGGATAAAAAGAAATCAGCTTCAGGTTTTCTATGGCATGTATGCAATTCTTAGATTTGTTTCTTTTTTTTTGTGTAAAATTGATCCAGTCTATTGCAAATCAAGAAGATCTAATGAAGATCCAGAAGATGATCATATTCAGAATTTAGTACAGTTTTACAGTTGAGCCTTTAAAGATAAACAGCTCAATCAGAAATTCACAAATACACAAAATACATGATTTATTTCTGATTTGTCGTTAATCATTATTGTCACACATACTCGCTCCGTGACTGGCACTAGGACCCGGAAGTAGTACGGTCACAACACAGGAAGCATAAAAGGAAACAAGATGGCGCATCACATCGCTCA
>JAQMYK010000010.1:12891119-12915464 GCA_030014345.1 Clarias buthupogon
TGTGTGTGTGTGTGTGTGTGTGTGTGTGTGTGTGTGTGTGTGTGTGTGTGTGTGTGTGTGTGTGTGTGCTTGTGTGCTAGAGCTGTACTAATCTTACCTACTGCTAAACAAATGATGACGATATTAGGCACATGCAAGCAAACATTTAGAACCTTGGCTCCTCACACTGAGTATATTAGGTAGGTTTTAAACACTGTACACTGTGTATGACCTCATACCCGCAGCAAAAAAAAACATGCATATGCAATTTATACTTTCGTAAACAAATTAAAGTGTTTAATTAAACCTGACAGGACTCTTTATGAATGCAAGCATGAGAATATCTTGTTGGTATTATGCCAGTGTTATGCTAAGTTGGTTTTAGTGCCCAGAAATGAACTCATCTACGTTGCTGTGACTAGAGAGTCACAAGAGCCTGTCAGTCGGAGTCCTGTGCTATATTTAAATACACTGTGGTCCAAAGAAGTGTTAACTTTGACTACAAAAGACCTCTTCTTGGCACAGATGGAAGGCTAAAATTGTCCTGACATCAATAACGTCTGCTGTATACAGTATATACAGTAGTAATTTGGTGGATGTTTTTGTACAAATAGCCATGGAAGCAAAACATATTTTTTATATTGTTTATATAAAGAAATATATATATTACAATCAATAAAAAGTGCAATAAATGTAATTAAATATCAGACTAGCAATCAAGTGCAAAAGAAATACAGGTTAATAAAGGTATATCTTATCCTATCCTATCCTATACTATACTATCATACTGTATACTATCTTATCTTATCTTATCTCCCACGCTATAACCATAAAAAATAGTATGTTGTCAAGTTAATAGCCAAGTTCCATAATATTATTTTGAGAAAACAATAGACTAAACAAATGAATTTCTTCCAGAAGTTTGTATATAATGTACAGTATATGACTAACTGGTGGATCTTTTTTTTTCCCAAGTCGAGGTACTTTTGCAATATATGTAATCTGGGCTACATTCTACAACCCTTGTTCCATGCAAAAATGCATTCCAAAGTCCAGCTGAGACTTATATTTTTGAGACGCATAAGTTTAACTCAATGGGACTGCTAAAGATCCTTATGAGTCTTAGCTGAACTTTGTAATACATTTATGCACAAAATAAGGGTTTGGAATTTGGCACCGATTGCTTACATTGTACTCATGTCCTGGGTGACAAACGTTATGGTCCGTGTGCAGAGCAGGGAAATTCATAAAGAACGACAAGTGATTTACTTATATGCACCTCAATTTTGATTTGATAAAAAAAAAAAAAAAACATTTAACTTCATCCCTTTAATGACTTCCATTCATTGTATTAACATAAGCATTTCTGATTCAATTGTCTCTTTGAGATGGTCTCTGCAGACTCGGCAGCTATTAGGGAAAACAGCACTGCTTAATTTTTAACTACTGCTTGATGTCTAAGTAAAATTACACATTATAGTGACTTCCAGGCAGGCATTCCATGCTTAGAAATAAACTGATAGTTTAATGTTTAATATGTGTGATTTTATACTGAGTCTTTGAGAAAATAAGTTAAATTCTGTTTGATCAAGCTGTGTTGGCAGTATTATGAGAACTGAGATGTTGAGGAAAAGCACGTACAAGGGTCTTGAAATGCAAAGCAGGGAGTAAAAAAAGGGGGGGGGATACATTGCAGGTATGCCTTATCATTGTGTTACTCTCTCTCTCTCTCTCTCTCTCTTTTTCCTCATTAGAAACCCTTGTGGCACATCCCTTATTTGCCCTGTGCTTTGATTCATGCATGTGCACACTCCTTGATCCCCCCAGCTTAAGGCTTCTGGCAGGGACAAGGACACTTCGACAATTTGAGACCCACTCCCTGGCTGATTGCCGTAAATATTTGCCTTGATCTATTCCGAACCCACGAACCAGGCTTTAACACGCCCAATTAATCCAGATTCTATATCATGCGATTGGGAGGCTGTGATGGAAGATTGATCTGTTTCTTAATGAAAGAAAGAGGAAAAGGGAGGAATCATGGTTTATTACAACAGTTCTTTAGCCATTTCACAACAATTGATTGTGCTAATGTGAATCTGATTGAGATGTTCTAGTTGCTAATTAGTTTTGAACTCACCAAAACTCTTTTGTACTACAGATTTTCTTTCTTCTTTTGTGCGAGTGTGTGGTGTGTAATGGATATTTAGGGGCTTATATTGCTTATGGTGGGGATTAGTGATATCTATAATAGAAAGATGTGTTCTTACTGTATATATTGTTATATCATAAATAGCATATTAATAACCATTTTACAAGAGTAAGCATCCACCAAGAAATTTAATTAGGAAAAGAGGCATTCCATGAGTGCTGATATAGAGGATAATAGAACTGTGACATTTAACTATACAGTATTTATGAGAAAAATGAGATTGTGCACCCTACATAATGCACTAGCTTTTCATTTTACATTTAGGCAGACAGCCTTATCCAGAGCAACTTATATTTTTATCTGAGCAGGTGAGGGTTAAGGGCCTTGCTCAAGGTTCCAACAATGGCAACTTGGTGGTTGTGGGGTTTGAACATGAGACCTTCCAAACTGTAGTTCAATGCTTTAACCATTGAGCCACCCAATGGTGTGATATTAGTTAATTATAAATATATCAGTCCTTGGGGCTAGGTTTGAGAGATTAGTTTGAGGAAGCTCCAAATGTAAACTTTGATAAACATATCTTTATGTAGTATTTATACAGTGAAAGCAAATGTAGTATTTGGTGGTTGATTAGAATTTTTTTTTACATGCCATTCATGAATTGGCCAATTGTACATTGTGATTTTCACATTGATTATCATACATAAAAACACACAAAAGAACAGGAAAACAATTATTTTACTTGAACACCTAATTATTACCTAATTACTATAAATATAATAGCATTAATATAAATAACACCTAATTGGTCACAATCAATATATAATTAAAAGGGATTTGCCAAACCCATTTTTCCCATTTTTGTATAACTAACACCCTTTACAGACTTCTTATATCTTCTTAGCAACCATCTCCTGTTGTCAAGTTAGATTACTGTAATTATCTTTCAAATAATAGAAATCACAAATCTTCACAATATACTGTAAATATATAAAAGTTTCAACCAGTATCAGCTCCGAGACTACAACTTAGCTCTTTAGTTTGTTTATCAAAAAATTATGCCTTTCTTCATCACTTCTTTGAAGTGTTCTCAGTCTATAATTGCTCTGACCAATCCTTCAATACATTTGTTTTCAGTGTCTCATATCTGTTTTTCTATTGACCTAAGAGAATGCTTTCAATTAACCTCAGAGTGAATGAGAATTATTTGCTAAGGCATCTGAAGTCAAATGAAGTTAAGCACCTTGCAATGATGTGTGAAGAAGTTTTATATGAGGGGACTTAATTAGAGCCTTGAAATGGCACCAGCATAGTTTAGAAAAGAAATAAATTGCAATTTATTTCTGGTCCTAAACATATTAGTGTAACCAACATATCAACCTCACCATGCTGTCCCAAATGGTGGCTTACTATAAAAAAATTTTTTTTTTTAATCCCTCCAGTTTTGAGGTCAACTTGCTCACATCTCATTGCGCTTGTAATTGTACTGATGGGAATGCTATGCATTATCTCTGTGTGAATATGACGATGAAGAATGTACAACAACAGTTCGGGGTCGGGAAGTGATCAGGGTCATGGATCATGCAGGGTGGTCGATTGCACGTTGAGAGCAAATGCCTGGAGACTAGCATTCGACTATGAGTTCATAATGAAACCCTCATGCAGCAGTTGTAACGGCTTTAGCATAACGATTAGGAACAATTCTCCTGAAGAGAAAAGAGGAAAGTTGGGGGAACAGCTGCAAGCCAAAGCCCACATTCAAAACCTGTCATTGAAGCAAGAAAACAAATTTGATAATTTTACGTCATCTTAAACAACACTTGGCAATTCCTCCCAAGTCATTCCAAATTGCCTCTGAAGTGTCTGTGATGTTTTGTTCATGTCTAATTCAAGCTATAAAGCCAACTAGATTCTAACAAAAGGCTGAATCCCAAATCCCTCACTAACCCCTGATCATAGGCACTACTTGGTGTGTGGAACAAGAGATTCTAACTTTCACCCAACATAACACACATAGCTTTCCATTGTACACTAATTCAGAATCAACCCTGGAACCCTGGGGTTTCTTGATAGATTTGCTGATATTTCAAAGCTGAAAAAGCACAAATATAAAAGAAATCTTATAAGTTTTCAGAACTGCCCGCCACCTGTCCATGGTTTATTCTACTCTTGGTTTGACTATATGATGCCAGTAAGAATTTAAAACTACTGTCAGTCGGTTGTTAGTTAGATCCACCAGTCACTGAAGGATATATGTTGGTGGAGCAAAATAACTGGTTAAATAGACAAACATCTCTTGATAATAAATGGTCTTTGTTGAACTGGATATAAAATAAATATCATACTCTAGACCATGCTGTTATACTGAATATCAGCATGGCTGTTATTCAGTACAACAGCACAACCTCTTGTGTGAATTAGCTTAATTGTATTTACTTTCATAAAAGGAAAGCACAAGATGAACATATGACATTAAATATTATAATTCTAACCACTGTAGAGACAATATATTCAAATGGACCATAGAAAACCTTAGAATTTCAGTTGATTACATGAACATCTAGAAAATATATAAACATATTAATTATCTGAGCTAAGGGTTATTTCCTCATCTTAATAGGCTAAGAATGTTGTGGTTATAAAGGTAGTAATTCAATGTATTGGAGAATTCTACATAGCAGAATTGAAAATAAATTACCAACCATTTCAGAGATGATTGAGGGGGAACAAAACAAGCCAATTCCATACTAACTTCAGTCAAGAATACAGGATGTTGCGAAGGAATTTATCGTTGGACTCATGAATATTATAAAATCTCTCATTGATTTCCATGATTGTATTGGATGTATTGTACGCATCTTGCAAATATGTGCATTTATTTGAATGTACAATGCTTCTGGACTGGATTAATATGTCCACTCTATTTAAGTTTCCAATTACACCTCATTCTGGCAGTCTCTGCAGCTTGTGATTTTTTTTTTTTCTCTCAGTTTCACATTTGATTTAAATGAAACCTAACAGCTCTGCTTTGCAAAATGGATGGAGATTAAAATCCTTCAGACAGGATTATATGACAACATTCTTAAGGTTCGCTTCAGTGTAAGTGCTAAATTTAGGAAAATGATTAAATGCTAGGCTACACTAAACTGGCCTTGACTTTCTTTCTGTAGAAGTAACACAATTAAACTGGAAAGTCTCTTATGTTTTCTTTCCCTTTTTTTCTCCTTTTTTATTTTCTTTTTTATCAAACCTCATTTAGCATCCACTGTAATCATAAAACACATCATACCCGTCCTTCAAATGAAGCGATGCGTCCAAAGTCAAATCCTTTTTTCTCTTTAGAAAAGTAGATATTGAACAAACTACAGGATGAGACACCGCACAGTTGAAATTGGGTGCCAATGCCAAGCACCCCCATGGCAAATAACCTCTGGTTCAGTTTCTTTTTATCTAGTTTCCTCTTAGTAGCACCAGTGTCACAGTTCTGGGTAGAAATGGACAAATGTCTGCCTGCTTATCCTCGATCCATCTATCTATATCTATACCTATAAATATATATACTAATTTGCACTAGATATGTCTTTCAGATTACATTTTCAAGACAAAAGAATTCATAAGAATGGTCCAACTGATTATCATAACCTCAAAGCAAGTCCATGAACTTTGCCAAAGAAATGTGGGCAGAAATCTTTTGTGTGAATGATTGGTGAAGTTGCATTGTAATAAAAAATAATAAATAAATAAACAAATAAATCGACAGAAGAAATAACAGCTATGTTGAATATAAAAAAAAAATACAGTATGAGCATTTCCATACATACTACCAGAGGTCACAGAATTGGGACTAAGCAGCTTTTCGTCCATAAGAAAATCACTTGTTATTGAGACTATTCAGGAAAAAAAGGCTTCCATGTGCAAGGGCGCATAAAGATTAATCCTATTCCAGAGTAATGGGTGTGTCAGGGTAAGAAGGAAAGCACATTTAGCGATGCACCCATCATACATAGTGGCCACTGTATACGCCTTTGGAGGCAGTGTTTTGATTTGGGGATGATTCAGTTGGTCAGGTCTAGGCAACTTCATGTGGCAATAATATTAAGTCAGCTGGTGACATGAATGAGCTTTTTTTTTTCTTTTTTTAATTTACCACTGATGGCTCATTCATATCGCTGGTAAACTTGCTGGTTAGTTGTCCTACTGTACGGATCTTGACTTCCATCCTCAGGCTGTCTGGAAATTACTTTTTTCTACATGCACATTTCATTTCTGAGCTGTTAATGTCTACAGTAACAGCTGTTCTCACAATTAAGCCTAATGACTACTTTGGCTAGAAGGTTATTTTCAATCCTACTACAGTATATAACCATCCTTTAATTTGATGTCACATATTATTATTAATATTAGTACTATTTTTGTACTTATTCCTAATTGTAATACAAGCTAAATTTCAAAACACATCAAAGAAATGTGTCAAGACATATTTACTTTAACAGGCTGGGCTCTTTTGCCTTCTTTTAAACATAGAAGATTTACAACAGCATCATACATGAAACCACACCACCGGACAAGGACTGGATAATAGTATTATTATTATTATATATTATTATATATATTATGCATTAGGAAAACAATACTTTTTACTGTGCATTATGGAAGCTGCTGGATTTTGCATGCAGGTGCAACAGTCAGTCCACAAAAGAACTGTGAATGGTTCTGCAGGATGCTCAGTAACACATAGTAGCTAATTTGTACTAATTCCTAATTTGTACTAATTAAAGGCATCCTTGCTTTATTTGCTTGTGCTGAAAACGTTTGCACAGTACTGTACATATATTTTTTTTTAGATCTCAAGAACAAAAATACATGAATTTTATATTAAAGGCAAATAAGCTAAAAAAAGATGTGTGTATATGTATGCATGTACAGTACTGTGCAAACATCTTAATGTTTTTTTTGGTTTTAAAGGCATCCTTGCTCTGCAGCATTTATTTGCATGAAGACCTTTACACAGTACTGTACATTTTGAGATTTTGAGAACAAGAAGGTTTTATGTTGTGGTAGAGTTTATGTGCAGATATAGCATTAAATAGCTGCATTAATAATTCTGTCAGTAGCCCCTTATTAAAATGATATTAAGCAAGCATTTACAGTATTTGCTTAGAAATAAACTGGGTCTAGCTTTTCGTCTGCAGAGATTTTCGATAATAGCACCTCGTTCTAATATTTCTTGGCTAAATCTCATGCATTAGTTACTCACCGGAAGACAAGTCTTTTTTTTTTTTCTTTTTTTTTTTATAAATGTGAGTACTGTATTCACTTGCCCATGGTGGCATGATTGCAGCCTTAACACATATGTCAGTTAGCGCATACCTACCTGTTCCATTTCCCCCAGGGTGACAACTGTTAGCAGGGATTCATTTTTCAAAAAAGAAGTTTGCCTGATATGGTGTGTCACAGTGTCTGGCACTGGCAAATAAGGGCTTTTACAATAATGACTCACATATAGATTCTCCTTTTATAGAAATCTGCTTCTTAAAGTACTGTACAATTTAACCGGATGCTAAAAATGAACATATGGTCAAAAGTTTGAGAAAAATTGACCATCAAACCCCTATATATGGTTCTTCCCAAACTGTTGCCATAAATTTGGAAGCACATAATTGGACAGGGTGCCAATATAGAGTATGCTGTAGCTTCTGTAATCTTGTCCCAGCATTGCAGTGTGCCTGTGCACAAAGCAAGCTCCAAGAAAACATGGTTTGTTAAGTTTTGAGTAGGAAAAAGTCCAGCGACCTGCACAGAGCCCTTACCTTAATGCCACTGAACACCCTTGGGATAAACAGGAACACCAACTTCACCCGAGACCTCCTCCCCTGACATCTGTGTCTGATCTCACTAATACGCTTGTAACTGAATGAGCAAATCCCCACAGAAATGCTCTAGGTCCTAGCGACAAGTCTTCACAGAAGACTGGAAGTTATTATAGCAATAAAAAAGGTGGACTAAATCGACAATGGGATGTTAAACACATACAGTAAATTTACAGTAAAATCTTTGCTAACATTGTTTTTTAACATTGTACTTTTATACTCCCTGAACAATAACATACAATACTGGATAAAAACTTTACTTAAGTATCATTTACTGATACTGTATAAATCAACAAAGTCATATTTTAAGACTTAAGACATAAGTCTTAAGCTGCCTTAATGATACATTTTCATTTTAAATGTCATATTAATATCATTTATATATAGTATAACAGCTACATATGGTGATAGCATGATCACCACCACTATCATCATCATCATCATTTAAAAAAAACTTCTCCAATTAGACAGCCCATAACACCTTTATCCCTCTTTGCAATATCGCTAACCATGTAAATAGTTGTATACATCACTTACACTTTGTCTTTGTTTGCTAACATTTCTTTAAAATGTTCATAAAGTGAGCAGAGGTCAGCATAATTCCTGCCCCAATGGGCCTCTATCACCATTTATTGCAGTTCCCCTTTTAACCACAAGGTGCGATAATGACTCTGCTGTGATAAAAAAGGATGGGGAGTATGCGTCCTCGTGATTGGATAACATCTAGAAATACAATTCAATGAAACATGGACTTACTCTATATCTGTACCATGAATTATTTTTCTTTCACTCCTGGGTCACATAAAATATATGAAATTACTATTTAATGAGGACTAAGATTAAGATTTGTTAAAATTGATAAACCACTGTTGTGTATTTTGACATTGTGACATTATAATGTTCATTTAACTAAATCATTGGTATTTTCTAATATTATTTAATTGTATTATTTCTGCTAATACAGCACATCTTCAGCATAAGCTGTATAGTGACTGTTATCCTACTGTATGTCAGGTAACAGGCCAATTCTTGACAAGAAGTTTCCAAACCATTTATACAGTACTCTCCCAAACCAGGAAGTGTAGTTGCATGGAACTTATCTAAGTACAGTGAGGAGCAGTGGACAGGGAACTTGCAAAACTTTACAACTTTCCAATGCAGGAGGTGGGTGGGATGTGTCTGCAAAATCAGGTTTTGCAGGGAAAAAAAGTTACCAGAAAACCACAGTTTTGGTCAAAAAAACATAGATAATTTTGTCTGCAGAAAGAAAAACACTAAAATGGGTAATCCAGAAAAAGAAGATAAAAAAACCTCACAGAGTAGCAAATTATTTTCACTGGGTGGAAATGACGGAATTATTCCAGATCCACATTGGTCCAAATTGAATGTTGTCCACATCGGGCTTCTATACTACACACAGTATTAGTTAGTTTCCACAGTACTAGGAAACTAACACATATACAGTAGCTATACATGGTATGTGTTCCATGATCTTGTCCTTCTTTCATTTTCCTCGAATAATTTTAGTTTTGTCTTCATGGTTATTGCTTGATGATTCTTAGCAGTAGCAGCTTCCTTTACCGCTGCTTTTACTTTTGCTTACAGACATCCTGGGATGCATATTGCACGCATGTGACAATGTACGCTGGACATGTGATCCAACTTCCGCAACTGAACATGTTTGTATTCATAAAAGTTTGTTTCTCGAATGTTCGTATGTAGGGGACTTATTGTATATACACACACACACACACACACACACATATATACTGTATATATATTATATATTCTCTTATCAGCACTTTTTAATCAAAGCTAAAGTCAATGTTTTACTATAATTCATAGCCTTTCCAAATACATTTGTAGTCCTCCGGTGTCTGTCCTATCATTATTTCCTGAAATGGTAGATAATGTAGTCCGTTCTCCAGCCTGATTAGCTGTAGCTCAGACACTGATAACCGGTGGCCAACAGAGTGATTACTGGAGCTTTCAAGGTTACATCTCTCTAAGCATTGGCTGAACATTGGCAGTACACCGCAAGCATGCGTGTGTGTGTGTGTGTGTGTGTGTGTGTGTGTGTGTGTGTGTGTATATGTGTGTTTGTGTGTGGTGTGCTTTTGTACCCCCAGGATCTTTCACCTCAGCTGAACACAGCTTACCAATTACCAACCTCCAGATGGGCACCCTCATTTTCTCCCTTTCTCTCTCTCTCTCCTGTCAGGTTGTTGCTTTTTTACCCGGCCAGCCTCCCTGTGAGGCTTTTTTCCTCCCTAATTACAGATTTTGGAAAAATTTTCAAGTTTATGTTAACATTCTATTACTTTGCTAAAAGCTGTATGTTATATGTAGTCACATACAGAACAAACAAAACTGTAAGCCTATACACAGTAATTCTCAGTGCTTTAGCTAATAGTGGAATAAACCACAATGTAGAATTTTTCTTACCACTCCCAAGGTGATTGTATGTCTTATTTCTTTTCAAAATGCAGCAATTTGCCAAGCATTAGATACATTAATGTATTAATGAGGTACATGTCATGTTTTTACATTTACAGTTAATTTTGAAGGTTCTTACTGTATGTCGCGAAAAGCAGACAATGATGTTCCCCTAAATAAATATAAAACATCTAATACTTATCCTAATTTTTTGTGAAGTTTCCTTGCTGTAGCACTTTAAACAATGGGCATAATTTTCACAAAAGAGATTTACAGGAATATATACTGTACATTCTAGATTTATATTTAAAATGAATGCCAAACGAGCATGTCGGTTGTCATGATGGCATGGAAAATCTCATAGAAATGACATGAGGAAGAATCCTTGAGAAGAACCAGAATCAAAAGGATTTTGTGTTTGTAGTATGATAAAAAATAAAAGAAAAAGTAAAAAAAAAAAAAATGTGAATGTTTAAATGAGAATTTATAAGCAGTGTTGGGGCTTGTAGGACGACTTTCACACACGCACACTAACGGAATCCCTGCTGTCTTTCTCACAGGTTATATAAATTGTCTGAATAACAGCTTACATTTTTGAAAATATAACTGAATAACTGAGTACTTAAATGGTGGACCGGATTACTCGTTACATCAAAAAAGCAATCCAAGTACTCTACACCCAACACTGTTTATGAGTATGAGCATCACAATACATTAAAGTTGTAACAAAAAGTCCAATAAAGTTCTGAACTGTTTAATGATGGAAAGTTGAGTGTTAATTGTTCTTAGTAACAGCAATTTTCATTGTTTTTTGATGGTACAGTATTACCCACAGAGGCCTCAAGGTTCCTTGGGCTGTCCATGTGGAGCCATTGTCATCAGTGTTGAGTGATTGCATACAAAAAAACAACAAATTATCGATTACATACTGTATATGAGGGGCAGTCATAAAGTTGTTATTGTTGCTAAGAAAAAGTAATGTAATGAAAATGAATATTGGTCATGAGCTTAGACCTTCTCTACACACATTCGATAATACGAATTCTATGACCGCCCCTCGTACTGTGTATTATTCTTTAACAACAGTGTGTGTTTTAAGCATTTATTTTTAGCCTTTTGTTACATAAGGTCCATCATATAGTGAATTAATTAATTCCTGTGAATTCTGTGAGTTGTTATTACAGAAATAATAACATGTTACAATGAGCAAATTGATTATAAACCTCTAACTTAAATTACAGCTGGCACAATTGTAAAAGCTGCTTTTATGGAGATGTATACAACAGTTAGTTCAAACTAAGTAATTTGATTATATAAAAGGCATACAGTATAAAGAGCACTGAGACATGTGTAACAGTTGTAAAAGTGTAAGAGTTAGTAAAAAAATATTTTTGTGTAAAAATGTAATATGATCATAGAGGGTCTTTGTAGACGGACAACAACATACAGTATACTGTAACGATTTTCATGTGCCGTTATTTATTTAACAAAAATGATGCCAAAAAGGAAAATATAATTTGGGTAATACTAAGAATCTGCCTGATTTAGTAGCTTGTAGATCCAACTTTAGCAGCAATAAGATGAGGTAATGATTTTCTGTATGTCAGTCCTTCACATTGTTTTTGTCCATTCTTATTTACGCATTTTACACACTATCTGATATTCAACCCCAGAACATGTAGTTAGCTGAAGATGTTCTAAAGTGGAATAAGACATGAAGAGAACCTTACGAGATATACAGGAGTGTCCACCACTACACTACATGGCTACATTAAGTAGTACTGACAATTATTGTTGTATAGTATAAAAGCCTTTGATGTCATGCTGCTGAACTGAATATCACAATGGCTGTGATTTGGCTGTAGAGCTAGATACCCGGCACAGATGCCCAAGATATGGCAGCCATGCTGATATCCAATACAACAGCACTCCCTCCCATGTTATATTGCTTAATTACATAACATCTCATGACCCATCAGATACAAGCATTCAGTAGTAGATGTGTAGAGAGAAGTGTCCAGACATACTTTACTGTACATTCCTCGCACTATCAAAAGTACTGAAAATGTATGAAGTACAAGCACAGTCCTCTAACAATGTATTGGAAGTTGAGCACAAGTATCCTACCAACTCCAAAAATAAATAAATAAATAAATAAATAAGTAAAGAAAGAAAGAAAAATTAAGCTTCTTTAAAAGTAGAGTAGTTAGAATTATTGGTTGCATGAAATGGAAACATACTTCTGTATGTCTTGAAATTATAGAGTGAATTTCTGAATTCACTGGAAGGCAAAGCCATTACACATGCGGCCATGAATGTTCTAAAGTTGTAACGTTAACTCTGCTTAAAATACGACCGTCATCATAAGAACCTGCACTAGATGTACTATTACAGTACCACTCAGATCGATTCTGATTAGATTTGATTAGTTACAGAGAAAATTTTTTTAATAAAGTACAATTTCTGAGAAAAAGTACTCACTGGTTTATATTTTTATAAATGCTTGATGGATATTTAGGATGGAGAATTTGAAGCTTATATATTTGAATGAATTCTCAGAAATATGCTCTCATCTTGCCACATCTTAGGAGTTAGTTAACCATACATAAAATGTATTAACACTTTTTAAAAAATATGTTTTATTATACATTATTAACTTTTACATCGTATGATGTATTCACTTTTTTTTATTCCTCCATAAAGAAGACTTATGTAGCTTTGTTTCATATCTCTTTGTCTGATTCATTTATTAAAGGTCAGAATTCCCTCAGCTCAGCATAGCTTTTCATGTGACAGGTAAAAAAAAAATGCTTGCATGTTTTGCATGCTAATCATGGTCATAGCAATGCTAAACTCAGACAGCAGAAATCCAAATGCTACTTTTTCTCATATTTTAGTGAAGCATAGACATATGTATGCATACTGTATGCATTTGAGATATTTATTACCTCAAGTTCTTTACTACAAACACATTACTAAAAATTTTGCTAGCAGGTCTGCACATACTGTAATGAGAAATAAGATCACATGCATGCTAGCTTGCTAGTATCATCCCTTTATCAGAATTTTTTTGTTGTTGTTGTTGAAAGAGGCATCATCTTAATCAAAGCTACTGCTTTGTCTCATTTTTCTCGCTGTGTCATCTTTATTAAAGATGAAGATAGGGATTAAATTAAAATGTTCTGAAAACCTGTGCTACAATCAACTTAACACTTAAGCTCAGAATGATGAATTTCCTGCATTTTAGATTTAAAGTGAGCAAAAGAACAAATTTGTCACCACATCTTTTGTTTAGGCAGCTAGCAACGATCAGTGATGTACATTTTTATGAATTATGAATATCTTTGCATATCTGTTTGTTGATTGGTTTGGATCTCATATGTGATGCCCTCATAGCTGTGGAGCACTGCAGGGACTGTGTTCTCAAAGTGTGCTGGCAGAGCAAGCACAATGTCCTCGAAGCCAAGTGGCAAAAAATGCACGCTGCTCTCAAACCCAACTGGTGGAGACAGCAGTATGTCCTCAGTGCCAGAGGGCGCTACTGGGCTACGCTGAGACAGTGAAGTGTCTGGCTAAGACAGTGGCAAGTCTCAGGCGAAGCGGTCCAGGGCTTAGGCAAAGCAGAGAAAGGCTCAGGCAGAGCATGATAGATTAAAACAGGGCTCAGTCCAAGCTGAACAGGGCTGAGTTAAAACAGGACTGACAGGAGCAGACGAGGCACAACATCCTTGATGCCATGTAGTGAGAGATGCTAAACCCAGCTGGTGGAAACAACTTGACACTAAGGGCATTGCGGGGCAAGGCTGAAATTGTGCAGTGTCTGGTGAGACAGTGCAGGTCAAGGCTCAATCAAAGCAGGGCATTTGCATCAGATGGTGCATGGCATATCTCAGGTAAAGATGAGCATACATTAGGCAGTGCATGGTATTGACTAGGGCATAGTCCTAGGTCCACATTGCTTAAGTTTGAGTGTTCATGGCATGATTCAGGAGACCAGAACAGGGCTCAGTCAAAGCAGAGCAGGACTTACTGTAAGACTTAGGAGACTTGAAATGTTGACCATGTACAGGTTCCAAATATGTTTGATGCCATTATAATTACTGTCCATAACAATATGTGAATAGGTGTCATGTTTATTGTTTGGTTCAAGAGATAAAGGATCCCACGTCCAACATGGCGTTCTCATCCAACATCAATGTCTGATCTCACAAATGCGCCTCTGGAAGAAGAGTCAAAAATTCACTTAAACATACTCCTAAACCTTGTGGAAAGCCTTCCCAGAAGAGTTGAAGCTGTTATAGCTGCAAAGGATGGACCAACATTGTATTAAACTCTATGGATTAAGAATTGTTACTCAAGTTCATATGCATGTGAAGGCAGGCGATCAAATCTTTGTAGAAATATAGCATATATCAAAACCTCTCAGAATGGTGATATAACCTTGTAATTTTATGATTTATTATATTCTTTAGTGATTTAGTTTTTTGTTTTACAGTATGTTATTATCTGCTTTTATGCCATGTGTGAGACCCATCAGTGATTTCAAACTTTTTTTTTTTTAGGATTAAATGCCAAATCTTGAGTTTAACGTAGGCTAAATCCTATTAAGAATAGCATCTTGGGAATCTTTTACTCAAGGAAAGCCTGGCAAGACTAGAGCCTCGTAAGGTATCCTTTCCTGAATAAGATCCAAAGATCTCAAAATCCTAGGAAATCCCAGGGAGATCGGCAGAAAGATTGCTGGGCAGAAACCATAGCTGTCTAAGAAAGTTTTGATCATGCTTGAAAATTTGAAATCTGGTCACCAACTGAAAAACTTTGTAACAGGTTGCGAGTTATTTAAAGATGGATTTGTTTGGTAGTAGGTTGTCTGGTACTACAGACAACTAAAAAATTTGGAGTGCAGTTCTGAAAAGTGGGGAGAGCAGTTGGCTGCCAAAACCCACATTCCAAACCAGTCACAGAAGCACTTTCAGCAAGAAAACACACTTGCTAACATTATTATCTTTAACAACCTTAATAATTGCTTCCAACTGGTTCCGAATTTCCTCTGAACTGTCCATGTTGTGTTTTGATCTTTTCATTACTGCTAGTTAACATAGCACTTCAAATTCATGACTCACCTCACTGTTTCTTCTTGGCTTTGCTCCTGGTAATGCTTTGTTCCAAAAAAAAAAAAAAAAAAATAATAATAATAATAAGCTACAAAGCTAACTAGCTTCTAACATGTGTGGAACAACATAATCTACACCCTACAGAGCTCACTAGCTCTTCATTTCATGCTATTTGAGATTCAACCCCAGAACAGTTGTGGTTTTTTGCTTGTTTGTTCATTTATGTCAAATTCCTTGTTTATTGGAACAAACTTTGTGGAGCAAATCCTTTCAAATGGATAAATTTAACCCTGTACTGTAAAGTACTACACACACACAGTGAAGTAAGGGCTAATTATATAATTGACTTAAGTACTGAACATTGTGAGTACATTGAAACATTAGCATAGCTAATGCTCTGCTAATTGGTTGAATAAGACAATTCAAGAAATCAAGAACAGTCAAGAATTTTTAATTATAACAATCCAAGATGCTCTCAAACATTTCATGATGGACAGAAAGGAGCCTAACTTGCCCAGAGTAAATAAAGTCATGATGTACAGTATAGTGTTAATTTGGCCACTTCCATAGTAGATAAAAATGATCTTGATGAATGATGAACTTTGTGACCTAGAAAGCTCACATGACATTAGCATGCATTATTAGCAAGTGGTTAATTCGTAAAAGCAGCTTTAATTCATAGACAGTAGTGTCTTGTCTTATCTAGGAATCATCAATTGTCATTTTCTCAGCATGTTTAATCAAAGTCTGACAGAGGGGACATCATTATAATCTGCTCTCACCAAACCCACCCACTCAGCATAGACTACAGGCACCAGAGAAATGCATATCTGATTACGATTATTGTTTTTGCTTTATTTCAAACAACATTCTCTTGAGACACTAAAGGTGGAATAATGAATATAGATGAGCATGTCACTTGGGTTAATTAAATCTCCATCCTGCCAGAAAGATGATGAATCCTGAGCGTGAAAATACACTTGAATCACCCGAGTCCTCATTTAGTTATCTAAACCAAGAAGGTCATGTGTGTGCTTGCTCCCATCCTGAAAGAAAATTGATTTCTCTGCTCTCTGACAAGAGGTCATCACAATCATGTGTTGCTAAGCATAGAAGCACAGATTCTTAAATGAAGTCAATTAAATCGCCCATGGATTTAATAATAATATAGAGGTCCAATTTATACCGTCTGTTATCCGAATCAATAAGGTTGAACAGATTTACTGACCTGTAAAGAGAATATGCTTCAAGAAAGAGAAAGACGGAGACCTTTTGCTGACTTATTTCTAATAAGTAATAAAACAATGTCAGTAATTATACTGAAAAACAACCCTTCAAAAGTCTGCTTTACTTTTAAGGAGTCTTGTCTACTAATTTGTTAGCAGCGAAATAAAAATTGGTCTGTCAAATATTAAATAATGGCACTCTTGCTTGCAGCAGTTCAAGATGTTCTGCTTGCAAATTTAACACAGCAAGTAAAATTACAGTTTCTAAACTAAAGCATCATTTTCCCCCCGCCATCACTCCTTATGCGTCACTGCCAAAGTTGTTTATTCTCCCTCCTACAAACCAAGAGCTGATTATTTCACCAAGCACCTTCGCCCCATAACTTTAATAATATTTCTGTGTATTGCCGCTAGTTGTTGCTATGGCAGCAATGAAGTGAGAAGACTTAACAGAAAAAAAAAGGAAAAAACCCTCATACACTCTCAGAACTTAGAACCCCATGAAATGAAATGAATATCAGCTGGTTTCGCATCCTACAGCTTCATGCATGGGAGATGAAGGACAACAGAACGAGTGCCCGAGGCACGCCAGAGCTTAAACATCTGTGGCAGAACTGAAAGCTCTTAAAAGCTGATACTCTCTCCCTCTCAGTATCTCACTTTCCCCCTAAATCACACCCTGCCATTGCAGACTCCCACTGAACCATCAACACCAACACCTGATTTGAAGCACTTCAACGGTAATGCATATGGGGTACTCAATAGAAATAACATTAAATATATCAGAAAAACAACCAAACAAAACAAATACAAAAAAAATAAAAAATTGAGAACATGTATCTTTATTTTTCTTTTCTTTTTTTTTTTTTTTTTTTTACTAAATTGATAGAGGAAAATGAAGAATCAGAGATTGTTGTGTTACATATTTTCAATCATGGCAAATTATACTGTATATCAATTTAAAGATTAAAAACTGAGCAGGCTTGCTTTAAACAAATGTCACCATGTCACAAATGTCATTTCATTGCATGTTTCGAGTCAAAACTCTTAGTTCCCGCGTATGGTTTTGATACAGTTTCGACAAATATGCAACTAAAATGATCAAATATATTTATTATAAAGCAATCTGTGACTCAAATCTGTGACTTGAATTTTCCATCATTGGATAGATCCTTAGACTGGTTGCTATGTTACTAACTATAAGTGCCATCACTGTTAGGAAGGATTTATTTATTTATTCATTAATATTAATTATATTTATATTTTGGTGGATAGGTTAACAAATACCTAAGACAGTAAGATACGTTTGTAACATCACAGAATACTTTGCTTAGTGATTGTAATTTGTAAACCTCCGTATATGCAGTAATCCTATTGTACAGTATCTCAGTACAGAGTAGCAGCTAACCAGCTAGCTCTAATAATGTTAGTTATCAAATGCTAATGAAAGAATGAGGCTGTTAAACTCTTCTTAACTTTTTACAACCATTAAACCCCCACTGGCAATAGAAAAACCACTGGTGTAAAACAGTAGCGCAAGCAAAACTGCCGTAATTTTCAATGCTATTAGGCATAAGTACACTTTACTGTTCTTTGGAATGAAGTGCATTTTCATTTCCCGCTTTTTTTGACAACTCTGTCATTGTGCTTCAGGACACTCAACTGGACTCACTTGATGGAATGAGAGCGAAATGTGGAATTTAAAACCCCACCCACTAAGAAAAGTGCTAGGTTTACTTTGTGGGTTGAATCAGTATGCGAGAGAGAGAGAGAGAAAATTGTGAATTTAAATCCGAGCCCACTAAGAAATATGATGGGTTCACTTATCACAAAGAGAGACAAATCAGTATGTGCACACACACTCTCTCTTGCTTGCTTTAAAATAAGGAAGAAGGAGGAAAACACATTCTGGGATATTGTATATGATCTGCAAATATCATGGAGCTCCTACTAATATGCAGGACTTTCCCAGAACTCTCAAGAGAAGTAGTGAAAATGCTTGTATTTTTTACATTCTTTTCATATTTAATACAAATATTTTTTTGTTATGTTACTGACAGCTACTTAAGTGAAAAGTAATATCTTCAAAAAATTGACATGAATTTCAGTTCAAGTATTTATTATTCGAGCTGGAATGGACTCCAAGAGTTCTTAGGAATCATGTTAAATTAAATCCATCAGAATGTCATCTGAACACATGCTTCAGTGAAAAAATATTAGGCATGAGGAAATTCTGACCTTTTGTACAAAGCAGTGAGCATGGTAAATATCACAATTTCGCGTACATTTAAATCGGGACCCAAGAATATTGGAAAGGATATTGGAACATTTACTTTTCTTGTTTTAAATAATGCAAAATGCAAACAAACAAAAAAACTGTTTCTGTTCCTATTGTAATTGAAAGAAAAAAAATCCCCACGCAAAACAACAGGATAATGATTTTAGGACAACATCGGTATTTGTTTGGCATAAAACAAAAAAAAATTGCTTTTGATTAGAAAAGCGATGTCATTGTCTATAATAGTGATGGGTCGTTCATGAACAATTTGTTCTTTTTGAATGAGTCAGAAGAACGAGTAGTCTCGGAGAGTGACTACTGGGCACGCATGCACAAAGCATCGCATAACCTCTGTAGGTTATGTACAGGAAACAGAAATGAGTAGTTACCTCTCGAGTCTTTTGGTCCGAATTGTTCATGAAAAGAACCGCTCAGTTGCATAGCTTCTATGAGAGACACATGACAAAAAAACGAACGACTCAGACTAGAAGATATACTGTAAGAGGTGACCTGCTCATTCTGTTTATCCTTAGTTGCATGTAATATTTTCATTACTGGAACTAAGGCAAAATTTGTGTAGGGGGTCTGTTTACTAAATATATAACATTTTATTTTATTTCTGATCAAAAGAACGAAAGGAACTAAATGACGATTACTCAAAAAAAGATTAGTTCATTTTGATGAACTTTTCTTAGAAGTTTTAGTTACCCTGTTGATGGTAGAAGACAAATATAACCAACATTCATAAACCTGTTCAAAGAAATCTTTCAAGATTTATAAGGCTTCGTTTGAGGTCAGGAAAATAATTTATTACACTGTATGTGCTGTGCTAGGACAGGGTCTTGGAAGCTAGAAATATGAATGCATTTTTGAACCAAAAAAGGGTAGAAAATAACTGCATCAGTGGATTTTAAATGTCACACCTCCTTTGTGCTGCTCCGCCTTTGTCAATGCAGAGCATTATTTAACAAGCAAGAGCACAAAGAGCACTAATCCAAAAAAAGAGAAAAGACAAGAAATGAAAGGAATGGCCTGTACGCAACAACAATATAAAAAAAGCATTAAACTGCAAATTAGAATAAACTTGATGGGACAATAATTGTATATCCTCATGCCTTATGTTGCTATCTTGAACTAACGTGTCAAAATTATATATAGTTATATTTTTTTCTTTTTATGCACCACTTTGTGCATTTGTTCACTAAAAACTGAAATATTGCCTATATTTCTTTGTTTGCTGCTAATCTAATATGATGTAGCCATACATCGTACAGTTTATATAGAATAAATCTTTTCAAATATAGGACATTCTGCTGTTCTTGGTTTATGGTTGGGTTTCTAACATACCGGACCTTAAGTGCTAAAAATTTATGATTATTCAGGTTAGCTGCTCCCTGCTGACACACAAACTAAATTAATTGATGAATAAACTATCAGAGCCTTTGTGAATATTAAATAAAGTGCAGTCAACATTGTCTGATGTAAGATAAAACTCCCAGTACGAAGCAAAAGGCTGAATCACACATGCTTTTTTGAAGCCTATAAAAGGACCCTTCATCTTAAATTATGTGTTGAAGTTGGAGTTTCTTAAGCTAGCATTATTGGGCTTGTTTTGCAATGCAGTGTAACACAAGGTTTAAACTAAATACTTTAGGATTTACTGTAAGAAATAAGAAATAAAGAAGGGGTGTTTAATTTAAACTGGGACTTGTGATGAAATTTTCCATAAATGAAGGCATACAGTAAAACTGATTGATATTTACAGAAGTACAATACTGTTTTGAGATTATTAGCCGCAGTAAAACATTTGAATGGGGCAAACATTAAAGATTTAAAGAAGGCCATACTGTACTGTACATTCATGAACAACAATCCTTGCTGAGGTCCTTACTCAGAACCCACTGCAGGTGTTCCCATGAACATTCAAAGAGTTGAACGTCTGATCTTTGAAAAACTACGGAAAACTTGTGAAAGTTACAGAAGAGACGCGTATGTGGATGGAAACTGTACACACAATTATTCACCAACAACACTTGCACATTACAGGAACTCGGCTGGGAGTTAATGCCATATCCCCTGTACAGTCCCGACCTCGTTCCAAGTCATTTCCACATGTTGGGGCTATTAAAGGAATTCCTGCATACTGAGAATATGCATCTCGATGGTATCCAAGCACTAGTGAAACACTGGGATAAGTGCATTAACGTAGCAGGGGATTAGAAGGAACTTTTTACTTTTATAAATGTGTTCTGTTATTCTGTAGTCAAAAGTCCCAGTTTGACTTGAACACCTCGTATATACATTAACCATACAATGATGAGAAAACTATTTATAAGCCAAAAGTGGATTGAGAATTTAAATGAAAATGTATCTTTTTTTAAATAATAATAATAATAATAATAATAATAATAATAATAATAATAATAAAGGTTAGAAAAATCAAAAGCACTGCATTCAATACAGTTTTAATGTTTGTGCACGTAATCTGGAAATGTAAATCTAAACCCATGACATTCGCTTCCTTCCTTCCTTCTGCCCTTTCACCTTAATCCATCTTTGGCAACTACAGTACAGAATCTAAATCCTTATATCAGCAGGCATTCGCCTTTTAGGATTAGCTAAAGGGAAGCAATTAACCTATCGTTGTGTCTCTACCACTGGGAAAACACCACATCTTTTGACCTTGCCTGCTCCGTGGCCTTGGCTTTGCACTCCTGCTGCCCATGGCTGTATCTCCAGCGGTGAGGATCAGGTAATTGTGGGCACAAGAATCAAGTCTAGGACTCTCAAGTGGGATTGAACGACTAAAGTTCTTGACTCAAGTGAATACTTTACTTACAAGCCACAACTAATGAACTTAACATTCGCGAAGAGAATGAAGACTGCTATCGAGTCAGCCGGATTCCAGACAGCTGCAACTATTGATGACTCATGTGTCTTTAAGTGATTCAACCATAAATCTAAGACCTTGATGGAAATTGCTAGATTTGCTTTGCTCAGCTGGTTGGCATGTGTATTTTTAGCCCATCTGCAGTGGATCTCAGAAATCTCTGAACTCATGTGTTTCAGCAGAAAGGTGGAGTATAAGTGGAAGGGAGGGTGGTGCAATTACCTCATACTCTATAGAGAGCTGTCTGGCAGGCAAAGCAGCATTGGGATTGTTTTCACTAAGTGAAGCTCATCCCTCCCCTGTCCTTCATTTTTTTTCCTGGATTCATCTAGAAACCAAGGGAAATCATGACTGGTTAAAAAGAAAAGAAAAGCAATACAAAAGAGAGAAAGAAAATTTTGAGACCAGCTTAATGATTCGTGCCAGAGCATAAATAACAAACTCAGGATGAGTGAAGCTCCCTAATCATAACACTACTGCATGTTGAGTCCCCTATCTCAGTCTGTGCAAAAGAAAGAACGTGTCCGAAACCAGTGACCCCCAGTGTAGCCTGGCAATCCTCCTGTGAGCAAAAATACAGGCACAAGAAGGCAGAAGAACGGCAACAAGAAACACAGTAAAACTAAAATAAACACGGCCAGTCATTTTCCAAGATGGAGTAATTTGCTACAGAATACACAACGGGGCAGTGGCGGCTCAGGCAGCTAAGGCTCTAGGTTGTGGGTCCGTGGATCTGGGTTCAAGCCCTGCCGTCAGTTGGTTGCCACACCTCATACTACCCAGCCACTGCATGGGGTTGGTCTCAAGCCTGATTCGAAAATAGGAGGGATGCACCAGGAAGAACGGTTCTATGTATGTACTGTACAGTAAACACAATCTGGGGAAAGCTTTGGTTTTAACTGTTTAAATGTCCTGCCTTGAATAACGAATGTAATAAATTTAGGGGGGGGAGATTTACAGAAAAAATAATGTTATCTAATGTCTATGCAGTTTACTGTACATTGTGAAGAATGTTAGCATCAGTGTTTATTACTTTATATAGAAAAACCGAACAATTAGACCACTATTGACCATTCTCAAATCACCAGCTAAATTGGTTTAACAGTGTTATTATAGCATGGGATTGAAGCAGTTAAATGGCTGATTGTGCTTGACAGTGCTAACTGATCATCTCAAGTTACCTGAGTACTGAGTAGTACTGTGGGTTATGTGGGCAGTGCTTTTTGGACACAGACAGAAATGGATGTTGGGGGCTCAAGGTCTCTTATGCAAAGAAAATTTCTCAATATATTAAATGATTTAGTGTTCTGTTCTACTGGTAAATTTAAAAGATTTTATGTTAATGATAATATTGTTAATATGTTAATATAATAATATTATTTTATATGTTATACAATATATTACAGTATATTTTATATAATATATTCCTCGTTGCTACACTAACTGATAGTAACTAATAATTAACAGAAAAAAATATGTTAATATTTAAAAATCTATTCACAATATACAGAATAATATTTAAATACAGTTTTATGCAAAAGTTTAGGCATCCCTTGATAAATAAGAGATATTGGTGATTTTTTTTATTGAAAAGATGTTAACACAGTCTCTCTTGGAAATGGAAGAAATGCACAATATTTTCAGCAAACATTGATGTATAGTTACTTCTTATGCCATAAACTGACCAAAAAAAATAAAATAAATAAAAACATTATCATGGCACTGTGCAAAAGTTTGGGCACCCTAAGAGTTCCAGAGTCTCGGATTCTTTTTACAAGGTAAAAACAGCTGTCATTCAATACAGGTATATACTGTATGGAACAACAAATGTTTACCAACACACATATATTGTTGAACCCTGTCTATCTAACTGTTAAAGAACTAATTTTGATGAATTTCTTATTATTTCCAATAATATGATCCATTTGACTACAAAAACTGTAAATATCTGATTAATATTATTAGCAGAATTTAGTACTGACATGAAGTATTAAAACTTTTTACAAACATTTTACTATTTTTTATGAAACATTACACCCACCCGCATACAGTCAGAGGTGGAAAGAGTAATACAATTTTGTACTCAAGTACAAGTACTGTTACTTCAGTGAAATTTTACTGAAGTACAAGTAAAGTTACCCTTATAAAAATCTACTCAAGTAAA
This sequence comes from Clarias buthupogon, assembly GCA_030014345.1. Taxonomy (NCBI): domain Eukaryota; kingdom Metazoa; phylum Chordata; class Actinopteri; order Siluriformes; family Clariidae; genus Clarias; species Clarias buthupogon. Next base: position 12,915,226 of record JAQMYK010000010.1, read on the forward strand.
AGTAAAAAGTAGCTCATAAAAATTTACTCAGAGTAAGAGTTACTTTTTTATTATAATTTTTTTTAACAGCGGGGGTGGGATGAGGCATTCTAGTGTAGTTCAAAAAAGATGAGCAAAATAATAAACAAAATGGCATTTATATTTAGTAGCTAGATTACCTGCAAAAAAAAATAAAAAATACAGGTACCTTCCCGGACTCCCTAAACCAAAAACAGTGAATAAATTCCCTCTTCCCAAAA
>JAQMYK010000010.1:12915564-12931798 GCA_030014345.1 Clarias buthupogon
ACCAAAAACAGTGAATAAATTCCCTCTTCCCAAAATAAATGGCAGCCACGCCCCTACTACTAGTAAGTGCACAAACACAGGGTGAAATGATCTACAAATATATACAAAGACCAACCAAACCAAAGGGACAAAGCAATAATCAAAAAAAGTAAAGCAAAAAGTCAATGAGAGGCAAAAAGTCAAAACCAGAATACGCAAACAAATACAAATATCAAAAAGACAAAATCACAATCTCTTTCCTCTTTTCCGCGTCTCTCTTCGGTTTATATACGGTGGCGCTAGTCGATGACGTCACTCTCAGGGCGGAAGCGACCGTGTGGAACAGTCAGAAAACTTGGAGTGGAGTTTGGAGCGGCGCGCGACCAGGACATGATACACACACGCAATGAAGCATGTATACAAAGCATAATATTTTCATTATTTTATCATTTTCATTCATTTATTTTTTACTCAGTAGCGAATAGGATTTAAAATGTAGCGAATTACAATACTTCAAACAAAACTTACTCAAGTAAAAGTAAAATTACAGATTTTAAAAACTACTTTAAAAAGTAGAAATACACAAAAAAGCTACTCCAGTAACGCGAGTAAATGTAATTCGTTACTTTCCACTCTGCATACAGTACACACATACACACAGGCAGACACCAACAGGAAAAAGAAACAGGTGCCTTGAACCTTCAAAATTCTTAGAAACCGTTTCTGAATGAATAATCTCACAATCTTTTTTAACTACTTGATTAAAATTCGGAGAATGACTTGAGGGTGATGGTGGTGGCGTTGCAGACAAACAGCTTTAAACTACTCACCTCTTTGAAATAACAAAAACCTGTGAACAAGCAGAGTTTAAATGACGGTCATTTATCTAATCCATCTTCAGCACTTTGACCTTTCCCTTCTCCTTTTCCAGACATCTGTTTTAAATCAGCAGCGGCCTAATTTAATCCATGAATTTGTTTACAATGCCGTTTGATAATTTGTTAAAGTTACACTTTAATTTAAGATGTAGGAATTCACGTAGGTGAATGTTGAATGCTTAAATCTGTTTGGTTAAAATATTTTTTATTAAGGAATAAATTTTCTATAATAGCACTCTGACAGAACTTTGACAGATCCAAATCATAATTTTATAATAACACACAGGGTATTATATTTATAGTTATAGTTCTCCACTCCTGTTGATATAAGACTAATAATAAATTTATAAATAAAAAATTGGATTTAATTAATTAAGAAATATGAAAAATATTTGATATAGTGTAAGCTTTCATGCATTAAGGATGATTTTAAAAAATATATTTATGAAAGGAATCTCGAGTGTCAGTGTGTTCGTATAGTCACTTTTTGCTCTTTTTGGTTGCTTGGTTTCAAGGCAAGCTGGTGAGGAAATAAGTATTCAGTAATTAATATTGCAAACCTGTTTCATGGATGTTACACAAAATAACGAATGGTTAACAAAAATAGCATAAGGTTCATAAGTAAATTCAAACTTGTAGTTGTTGTTGTCAAAACAATAATACACTTTGGAATTGCAGATATTAGAAATTATGAACAGCTATGATGCGGTCACAGGCCAGGTGCTGAAGATATCACAGCCATGCTGATATCCGGCACAACAACTTCGAGTGTGATATTGCTTTTTGCAACAGTTCTAAGGCAACTTAGTGGTTAATGCTGTCGCCTTGCACTTCCAGGGTCTGGGTTCGATTCTCGCCTCTGGTCTGTGTGCATGGAGTTTGCATGCTCTCCCTGTGCTTGGTGGGTTTCCTCTGGGTACCCTGGTTTTCTCCAACAGTACAAAAACATGCAGATTAGATTAATTGGCCTTTCCAAATTGGCAGTACTGTGTGAATGAGCGTGTTTATGTGTGTGTGTCCCGAGATAGATTGGCACCCTGTCCAGGGAGTACCCAGCCTCATGCCCTACTGGAACCCTGTATACAGGATAAATCGGCATAGACAATGAGTGAGTGAGACGACGACCACAGTTCCAAAAACACCATTTATCATCAACAGATTATGATTGTCTATTTAACCAGTTATTTTGCACCACCAACACATATCCTACCGTGACTGGAAGAACTAAGTAACTATGACTCGCTGGCAACAGACTGTTAGCGACTGAAAATTATTGTAATTAACTGGATGAAAATAGTTTTAATTTCTTAAATTCGGTGCGGTGTTGCCAAAAGGATGGAGGTGGTGGACAGTCCTGGAAAGCTTACTTGGAGATTTACTTTATATTTTCACTTATTCCACTTAAGAATATAAGCTAATTTAAAAAGCTAGTTCCTTGGGTTGAATAATAGTGTTAAAAATGGAAAACTACTGGGCTATGTAGCATGAATCCTCTTGTACTTGTTCAACACACTAAGTAGTGCCTTTGATCAGGGCTTAGAAAAAGATTTGGGAATCAGTCTTGTGTTAGAAGCTAGGGAGCTTTATAGCTCACATTAGTTATTAACAGGTTAGAGGCAATTTGCTATGACTTAGACACAATTATTAAAGAGACAATGTGGTATTTAAGGTGACATAACTTTATTAGGTGTGCTGAAAGTGCTTCTGTGATGGTTTTGAATGTGAGTTTTGGCAAGCAGCTGCTCTCCGCACTTTCCAGTACTACAGACCATACCAACATACTTACACCCATGTTGGTGACCAACAGTTAGTGTAATTAATGATTGTTAAACCACCTGTCATGTGAAGTGATACCTACAGTTACAACAATCCAGTGCTGTTCTATATCGCCACTTGTGGAATTCTTCCTACTCAGGCGGAACTAACTGTTATATAATAATACTCCACACCACACCAACCCATTGTTGATTAGTTCTTCATAACAGCATACCCCCAAATGTACTGTATGTACTTAATTACTGATTACATAATGGATTTATACTGAGGTATCAAAAACATTATAAAAATATAAAGTATATTTATTTAACACTTTTTTCTTTTTTTACTGATAAATCACTTAATAAGTTTTTTTTTCCAACATGCTCCAGCATCTTCATGGTGTACAAAGGAACACTTCATGAGTTGAGTTGAGAGCAAAGGAAAACCTGAATCTTTGTTAGCTGGGTCTGGAGATGAAAATCCCTGCAGGCATTTGAAACGTTTCTCCATCAGGTTGCTTGATTAATGCATTGACTCTGGTGTATTGATAGATTTACAAAAGATGCTACTGCATATACACACATTATTTCCTTATAACCTCACGGTACATGTAAATGTTCTATTTGTTCTTAGTTTGATCAGGTTACATCATTCTTGCAATACTTCTAGCATCTGTTTTAATCTGATACTGAAGCTGACTAGAAAGATCTCTGCAGTTTAATGTAAACCCCTTATGTTGACTAGAAAGTGATTAGCATTTGCAATCCTCCTGTTCTCTTCCTGCTTCTGCTAGTGTTTATACCATCAGTCTCGTTTGATCATTTCACTCGAGCTACAAAGCGCCATTCGATTCTAACCCACGTTGTGAAAAAGTGGATATGCTATATTCTCCTACACTTGCTTTGTTCATTTTCAGGAGCCTTGACTGTGTCAGCGGCTCCTTTGGAGCTTAAGAGTAACCTAGCAACTCAGCAGCCTAATTTGATCCATTCACTCATTAAAAAAATGTTCAGTAAGAAGATGCTACAGAGCGAAGACCCCATCATCTCCATGCATCTTAACCCTGCTTTTAAGTCCTCCACCTCTAATTAGCGTCAACAAGAAGCCGACGCAGCCTCCTGATATTCTTGTAAATACACAGCTAAACAGATAGGCCTTTATAGGATATAAATTGGGTCTTTCCTGCGACTAGGATGTGGTAATCTCAGTGTCTACGTAATGAAAGATAAAGTGCGACCACGCTCTCAGGCTACGCTGCCAGTTTTATAACGGAGCTGATGCTAGCCCGTCTCAGCTTGTTAAATTTAATGTTCAAACATAACAAACTAGGGCGCGCCGTCCAGTTGGGTGTTGTCAACACCAAGGCATTAGGCCATACCAGAGAGGAGCTGTCAGATAAAAAGCCTTGCTATAATGAATAATTTATGATTGTATATTAATTTCATGGTCCAATAAGATTCTGGAAAGAGGGGACAACATGTGGGAGCCTTATTCTGGTTCTTAGGGAGAAGTAAAAGATATTAGCCTACATACTGTAGAAACAAAAATGGTAAGTTTATTCCTGGTCAAGATTGCTGTGATTTGCATCTTATTATCGGGATGAAAAATTCGTGTTAACAGTGACAAATGATGGCGCTATATGAATCCTCCAGAGCTTGATTTTCCCTGATGAGATTTGTTTTTGATTAGGCTTTAATACAGCAAAGAGCATCTTAAAGAAATGGCAACATTTCAAGCAAGATCTTGATTACAAGATATCCTCATGAACCTTCAATGTAGCCCCCTTTTGTATGCGAAAAAGCCACTCCACAGTCTTTTCCCTTATGCCGGACCTGGCTTGATTTGTACTGCTCGACTTGCAAGGCTGCCCAGGCGACCAAATTTGCATGATTAGATTAGGATATTTTCATGTGTGTGGAGGGCACCATATTTCGCCTGTCATAAGCAATTTGTGCTTATTTATGGTCCCCTTTCTTTGGATGAAGTAAATTCTATTCTGGTGTCTCTTGGCTTCAAAAGAAGACAGAGCTGCTTTTGTCAACAATTTTTGGATTGTCTTTCTGGACAAGGCGGTAAGGTGTATGGAGGAAATGAACCGCTTCATCACAAAAAGTGCAGCGAAGGTTTTCAGATCAGTCTCTGAGATTCTTGATGCTTATTCAAGAATTTGTTTAAACTTCTTTCGGTGACATGTTGGTTTATTTTCACTTAAAAGCTACTTGAGTAGCTGTTCGAGTAACTAATAATATACATGGCAGAGGGATTTAGCCCTTCTTTCATCTTTACCTCAAGAGAATGATGCACGGTTCTTTAGTCTGTCCAACTCTCTCATCTCCTCATGTATCTGTGGCCTCAAACAAAGTTCTGGGCAAACCAAGCTTCTTTAATAACTCAGTGTAACTACAGTATCTTGTATAGCTGCAATGTATTACTGTATGTCCTACATTTGCTGTCGTAGCTATACTTGTACATTCTCATTAATATGACATACTGGAAAATTAGTGAATGCCAAACATAGGTGTCTTTAGGAGCTAATAGTGAAACCAGACCATTATTCGTCACGTTTAGAACGACTCCCAGTGAGATTATTGCACTAATGTCTTAAAGAAAGAATAAAAATATATACAATAACTGCCATGAAAACAGCTAAGCCTGTCACAAATATTTCAATAAAAAAAGCCATTAAATGTGTTTCCTTTAATGTGTCCTAAAATGCTGGAGCACTATTTCGGGAAAAAACGCTTGCGTAACATTACACACATCTTTCGAAAGTAAACTTTGGGCCCCAAAGGCCAACACGGTTTTGTTGACTTCAGCAAACCTAAGAAACTTAAAGCCTAAGTATGCACTAATTATTTGTTATTATGCAGTTGGCAGAATATAAATTGCTCCCGTGGTATTCGTGTATTCAAAACCCAGCAATAATGGTGTTTATAAAAAAAATAAATAATAATAAAAATCCTGACTGGTCTCTTACTAACTGTAAGAAGTTCCATTATTCCATACTTCATATGCTATACAAAGCATTACAACCCAATAACCATGCGATCCCAATTTCCCTCTGAAAGAAAGCAATTGATTGCTAAACTTGGCCTTCTATTTTTCCTTTCCTTTAATTGCTGAAAATGCTTTCCCCTCTTTCAATCATGTTGTGTTTTATTCTCACTTCTCCAGCCTTTCTCTATAATTGAATTCAGTGCCACGTCCAAGAACCACAGGTGTTCATCCGCATCAGTCGCCCACTGAGATCGGATCCTGGCTTTTTGCGTTCAGCATCTCTGATCAGACCAAAATCTATCTTTCAGATGAGTAATGAGTCCCTGCGGTCTTAAAGCTATTCTGCAACACGGAGAAGGAGTGATTTTAATTCTACAGTTCCTCAATAGCATGAAAATGAAGGTATTAGGGCCTAATCTGTGTCGTCAGCTTTGCTTCAAGCTTTTCTTAAATGCGTTTTTTTTTTTTTTTTTTGGAAGGAAGACAACCTCGTCACACTAAGCCACATTGCCACTATGTCTGCAAAAATCTGTGTGAACACAGTTGTACAACTTGGCTGGAACCCAACTGAAACTTGTAAGGATATGGTGTTGTCTCTTGTGACAAGGAGCTTCCATGTCTTTTGGGAGACATTAAAAAAAAAATCCCGGTAAGGACATGGTTGAAGCAAAGTGCAGGAAGAACATAATAAGGACGTAGTAATGAAAAAGGCATTGACCAGTTAATGCCATAAATACCATCTCATATGGACTTCATTGATGTACTACAAGCATGGCACTGATGGGAAAGATTGGATGGTGTTCTGACCAAGTTGTCACTGGCATGTGGTGAGCACATGTTCTTGTGCACAATAAGAAATTAATGACATCATGATAGACATATTGGACACCTGACAGGGATCTGGCTAAGAAGTAGAATGAACTTAATGAACGCATCTTTTTCCTTTTCTGAATCTGTTGTGTTCTTAGATATTTTAAGGACGCAGTGGGAATTTCATGGTTTTTTTCTGTCAAAGTGCGACAGGGTCCTTAGAGGGTTTTTCTGGGGGGTTTTTTTGTCAATAGAATACACACAATGTGCATAATAAACTCTGCTTGGCTAGAAAAGGGTTGACATTTTAGAAGGGTAAAAGTATTGGCCTGAATTAGGAAAAGAAATAGTAGTGAATAATCTACTTGGAAGTGGAAAAACTGTGACTGGAAAAACATCATGAATGGAGATCAGTTAAACTCTTGTTAGTGTGACTATTCAGAAAAAATGGTTCAGTTTGCGAGGGAGCATAAAGATCGGACATTGGAGCATTGGATAAAGGTCATGTGTCCTAAAGAGTTCAGATTGACGCTATACCACAGCTTGAACATATATTGCAGGTTACCTTATAAATAAATGAAAAAAATTTCATGTCTTTTTTTCAAATTCACTATACTGAAACCATGCCAAACTGTGACTTCGAAACAAAAAATACTTCTGCACGCCCCCTTTAGATATGGATCCAAAAAGTTACATGATTATTTATTTGGGAAATAATTCCTAATATTCAGAGTTGCATGATGCCCCTGCTTTTCACATGTGTGTTGTTCACTCCTATAAAATTGACAGACTTTATTTTATTTCCTTTTTTACTATAAGCATCTGATTTACCCGAAAAGCAAGAAACATTTTATAAATAATAATAATAAAATAATTTGTTAAAATGATAAGAGGGCAAGTTTAAAACAAAAATGAACATTTAACAGGAGTCTAGTTTACTGGCAAAATCTTGCTGCTTGAAAAGTCTAATTTGTAATCATAACTCAAAATTTACCACTTTTGCCATTTTTGGGGTTCCAACCTCATTATTAAGCAACTTACTGCATAAAATAGCACTTGATCCACCCACTTTTTTCTGATGCATTTCTTTCTTTCTTTATTTTGTTGTGTATTGACAGTTAATGAAATCATACACTGATCAGCCATAACATTACAACACAAAACATTACGCCCAGTATTGTGTAGCTTTCCATTGTGCAACCTGGACAGCTCTGGCCCCATCTAAGGCATGACTCCACAAGACCTCTGGGGGCATGCTGTGGAGTCTGGTTGTTTGTCCAGTGCATCACATTGGTGTTCGATTGGATTGGCATTTGCGGTCTTCGGAGGCTAGGTCGGCCACCTCTGGCTCTTTGCCTGCTGGACCTAATGAGCAGCTTGCTGTGGCTCAATGAGTGTTCTGGTCGAGGCCGGCTCTACGCAGGGGTAAGAGGGGGCAGCGCCCCCTCAAATAAATGTCTTGGCCCGTCAAATCAAATTTGAAATGTTGAGAAAGCACATGTTAATATACTCACAAAATAAATATATTACAAGTTGATAAAATGATCTGCGTTAGCGGAAAAATCTGCCGAAAAAGGGTCACTACACAATACAGTATTAGATTTGCCTCATCTCTCTGTCCATCCGCTGTATGTATTCATTCAGAGGCTGTAGTGCGCACACACACACACACACACACACACACTCCTCCCCTGTGTCCTCGGTAAACATCCAATCACCGTCTGTATGCAAATAAGTCAAGACGTAGCCTAACGTAGAGTCGTGTCGGATTTGGAAGGACTTTGAAGAAGCTGCAGCGTTTTTTCAGTTAGAACAAGCACAGCGATGAAAAAATAACAAAAAATAAATTAAAAATTAAAAATATATTATCTGTTCTATAACCCATCTGCTTTAACTTAGTTTTTTTATTATTCATAAGACAACCTTTCAATTTTGTAAATATTCTAGTTATAGTGTGTTAAGACTTTCTTTAGGTTAAACGTTTTTGAGAATTAGACCATCCAGCTAAGATAAATGTTATGTCATTCATTGATAAAATCTGAATTAAGGATATTTTATTTTACTTTATTTTGTTTTATTTATTTAATTATTATTTTTCAGTTTCCCCCCTGAGGTATTGCCACCTTATTGTGGTCAGGGGGTTTGCGTGCCTCAGTGACTTTAAGATCTATACCAGCAGGAGCTTAGTCTTCAAGTGGGACACCCAAGTTGGACAGGTCTGAAGGTAGAGGCCTAACAAAGTGCATTCCACTTCTCCAGGCTTTGGACGCAGCTAACAACACAATTCAGAAAGGACAATACTGTTACTATAAGCACAGGGAAAAAACAGTGCTCGAACATGATGTGTACACATGTGTACATATGTGCCTGTCTAGAACCGGCCCTGGTTCTGGTGACTTTCTATCATGGCCAGTATTGACTTTTTTTGTGTGTGTGATTTGTGCTGTATTGGCTTTTTTGTGGGATCTGTCCCTGAGAGCATGGATGAGCCTTGGGTGCCCATGATCCTGTCACAAGTTTACTGGGATATAATTAATAATCATTGCATGTGTTAATGTTATGGCTGATTGGTGTATGTAAGCAAACTATTTTATTACACATTTTATGCATTTTAAAGAGACTATAATTTTAATCAATTCATAACGTCATATTTATGTATTATGTATTTTTTGACCCAAATCATCGTTACAAATTGTGGGTACTGTATATTGCATTGATTACATCAGACATAAAACTATCAGAGGGTGGTGCTGGACTTAAATACTCCTCTCCGTTCAAGCCAATATTTTGCAAGAAAATTCGGCTTAGGTCTAGCAATCACGTGTAATATTTTGAGTAATTTTTGCTTGCCTAAATTTATATTTTTAAAAAAACAGTTTATTAATTTCTCACTATTGCTTGAATTTTATCAGGCCAAAATAAAAGGAAGAAGCACATCATCCTTGATTTAATTGCACTATTTTTTACTTGGCAACTGGTGATGACTGTGAAAAGACTTTTATGTTTACAAATAACAAATTATTCCTTTTGCAGAATTATTTGTTAAAATATTTTATTTAGCAAAACGTTTGAGGGCCGATATAGATTAATTTATTATTTCAGTTCAATATTATATTTAGCATACAAAATGCAATTTCTATAATTCAATGCTGTAAATAAACTGTACTATATGTTTTTTTGGCTTCTGGCCATACCACCCCCGTTCTCGTCTGATCTCACAAGCTAATCGGAGTCTGGCCTGGTTAGCACAGGGTTGGAAGACCACCCGGGAATACCAGGCGCTGTGAGGGGAGTACATTGACTCACAGCTCCAGGGTTGGGTAAACAGATCTGAATCCAATATATCACCTTTGAGTTGTAATAGAATCAGAAGGCTGAACCTGCAGTTGACAAATCTGCAGCAATTACTGTACAGGATGTATTCATGTCGATATGTAAAAAAAAAAAAAAATTAGTACAAAAAGTATTGTAATTAACTTGGGTGAAAGTACAGTAGTTCTAAATTCTTACTTGTACTATGTAGCTAAAATGTGATGAGAATAAACTATGGAGGTGAAACACACTCCTATAAATCTTATAAGTTCTTTTTAATAATTCCACTTATCCTGCTTTAGAATATTAGCTGTGTTACCTTTTCAGGTTCTGTGGTTTAATCATAAATAGAATTAAAGGGAAAGATAGTGCACTAGGGTGTACAATTCCTTGTTTGACACACTATGTAGTGCCCTTGATTAGGGGTTTACAAAGTGATTGGGGATTCTTTGTGCTAGAAGCTAGTTAACTTTGTAGCTCACTTTAGGCAACAATTATTAAGGAGACAAAATATTGTTTAAAATCACATGTGTTTTCTTGCTGAAAGTGCTCCTGTGACTGGTTTTAAATGTGGGGTTTGGCATGGAGCTGCTCTCTCCTCAGTGCTGCGGACCATACAGCCATTTTTTCACTTATGCTGATGACTGACAGCTAGTTTAATTAACAATTATTGTAACATCTCGGACGTCCCGCCGCTGTTACCATCTATATTGGCCACTGGTATAATGGTCAGAACTAATTGTTGTATAAAAACCCATCAGTCTATCTTTGCTTCTTTACAAAGTACCAACATGATTCATAATTTGTCTCTGATTAATAGCATGATAGCCTGCTTTAATAGAATTTGTTCTTGATCAAAATGTTTAGAGACAACAGAAACAGCTTTTATATTCAAATGCCACATCTGGAATTAACCCTAGACATTTAATTAGCTCTGCTCTGGATTAATTATGCTACACACACAGATAATATCAACACAGCTGTCCATGAAACATCGTAAAGTCAATTATACAGATCCCTTTGGTACACAAAATTAAAAGGATTGTATTTACTAAATTGATATATCCTTTAACTTAAAGCTGACATTTATTTATTTATGCCATTGTTAAATGTATGTTAAGGTGTTTTTTTTTTTGTGAGAATTAAAGAAGTAAATTCTACTTGTCCGATATATACTGCTCTGTAAACGCTTCCCACTTTCAAACCCTGACTGTCATGCCTTTTTCATTTTGTAAAACATTTAATCCTAACACATACTGTTCCCATTTGATGGCGAATCGATGTTCATGTCTGCTTGACCTTTCACTTGATTCAGACATGCTGGTGAATGAAAGGTGTATTGATTTCCCTGTGCTTTGTCTACCAATGCTACCCTCAACTCTAGGTGTTTATGAGAGATCTCACAAGTTTATAAGAGACTCGAGTATTAGGCGTTAGCTGGTAAACACAGGTAGCATGTAAAAGTGTGTGGTGTAGGCCTTTAGTGAGCAAAATGGTTCAAATATGACTTCACCCATTGAACAACTAATGCAGAATAACTTCATTTAAAATAACTCTTTTTGCTTTGATAAGCTTCAATAGACTGTAAATCTATAAACTGGATCAACAGATTCTGAGATGGACTACTGTGAAATGTCTTGCAAAAAAAGGATAGATCAATTTTTAGTTGTTTTTGCATCTAACTAATAAATATAATGTAAATATAAAAAACAATCCTGCTATACCATATTCTAAATATTGCTGATAAAAAAAATCTGTCTGCTTGCTTGTCAAGAAATTTAAATAAGCTTTAATAATTTGACATCGTCTTCAGCTTTTACCATTGCATTTTTTCTGCCTTTTTTTATTCCCCTTCTACTTTTCTTTTCTGTTTTGGTATCTGTAACAATAAAACTTCATATTTTATCAAAACACCCTTTTAAGGGACTCTCACAAGTCAGACGTCAGCCTGAGAACTGAAGGTAATTCCTGGGTCCAGAGGATGAGACTGTTTGACCCCTGTAAAAGCTTTTAAACATATAATGCTGTGAGATTTTTTTTGTTATTGAAATTATTATGTTTAGCTCTAAAATATATGTTTTGCCTAAGTGCATGAAATTTGTGTTTTCTTTTTAATTATACCACTTAAGATTTTGAAGCTTGTGGCAAAAAGAAAACTGCATTATACAGTAGATACTGTAGCAGTAATACTGGTTGTCACTGGGTGGAGCATCTTAGGCTGAGACTAAAACATGACTAAAGCAAATAGTCAGGAGAGGAACTGCTTTATGGAGTTTTTCCTGAATTGTCACTTTTCATTGCTTTTCAGAGGTTTTGATATGGACATTTACATAAATTTCAGGTGTTTTTGGTGCTAAATGAGATAAATCCATTGTAAGAGTTTTGAGGGTTTTTTTTCCGTAAAAGACACAAAAACTGTTACAAACTCATTTGAGTATATTTTGTGGATGCTTTCCTGATCCATAAGGCTGTGAAAAGGGACAGATGGCAAAATATCATTTTGAAATTGTTCCAGTAATATCAATGTGATTTTTGCATTATTTTGCAAAACATCATAAATATCCTTCGACAATTTGGTCAAAATTGATAAGTCAGTCTTCAGTGTGTTGGGTTAATAAAATGTTGGTTTGGTTTTAATAAAAATATAGCAACTCATGCTTTGATGGGGTAACGGGAATGGCAGTAAGAGTCTGTAAACATTATTTATCTTGGTTTCTCCCAAACTCCATCAGATACATTAAGTTCATTCATGGCAGCCACCATTTTACCCAACTGGTACAGTAGGCTCACTTCACTGATCACATGACAGAAAAAAGTAATTAGACTAACATTTTTTAGTGTTGGGTACTATGAAATTTGGCTGTTCAATGATCCATTTTGCCAAATTAAAAGTTTTTAAAACAAGTATATAATTGTATAATTATAATTTGATAATTGTTTTTTTTTTTGCAATTAATCAATTAACATACAGTTTTTCTTTTCATAGATAACTGTGTGCTGATGTAAAATAATTTTGCCTGTGATCACTTAGACAAATCGCCTGATGTCATGTCCAGTAGCTTTATAGCACCTTTTAAAGACACGGCATTGTGTATCTCTGGAAATGAAGTGAATACTCTCTTGTTCTAGACAAAGACAGAACCAAGACCCAAACTAATCTATATATCGACAATATTACTCATTTTAATAGTCAAGATCTTGACTAAAGAGTACAAGAGTGAAGATGGCACCACCAAAAGTTTATATCTGTTTTGGCATGTACAGTGCATATTCACCATAGTATTGTTTTCATCAACCTTATGCAACATCACAACATTTATTTCTTTAATTGATGAAGGAAGAGTTGAACCAATCCATAGTCTCCTCAGCACATTCCAAAGACTTTCATTGGTGGCCTATTCATATGCGAAAAGTATTTCTCATGCTCTCAAATCCACTTTTCACAATATGAGCATGATGGATCTTGGCATTGTCTTCCTGGAACATGCCAGTGCAATCAGGGAAGAAAAAAATCTATTAATAGGGGATAACCTGGCAATGTCAATATGTCAATTATTTAACAGTGCAACTTCAAACATTTAACAGTCTTTTAAGATTTTTTTCCCAATCACATTTCTTCTTCATTGATGGGTCACCACTATTCTTCCATGTTTTTTAATCAGCAAATTCATTAGTTAGTAATTTGACCATTCTTAAAAACACAGAAACATATTTTCCATGGCCATGAGATATGTTTCCTGGCATTAACATTAAGAAATGAGAAGCTACTTAGTGCAGCGATTAGGATTATCAAGGCCCATCAAGGCCTCTGTTGCTTATTTAAATTTGCTTATTTACATCCAAATGGCAAACGTTTATTTTGGGCTGGGCAGTATATTTCAAAGGCAAAGATAACTCGATATATTAATTTATATATTACAAAAAAAAACTTTCAAAAATTATTTCTAGACCAATGACCAAAAAAGGCTAAATTAATTAAAGGTAAAGAACAAGACATAGCCATAAGATCTCCAGCCTTTTCTTGTTAAATATTGTGCAGTTAAAGAATAAGTAGTGAATAGTGACCAATGTTGGAGCTAATTTCCAAACATTTTATGAGCATTAATTTGCATATTAAAATATGAATACTTACAGTTAGTACAAGAGATTAAGGGTTATAGTTTTACTTGAAACAACATTTGCATGAAATCTAACAAGTTTAGTTTTGACTTTTGCATGTCACTGGGTTGATATACTGTATCAGTCAAAATATGACCTTTTCAAGCTTTCTCCAATTAAAAAGCAATATAAAGACTCAAAGTTGATTCCTCAAATCATGCTGATGTCTTCAGGTCCCCAGTCTAAGCCAATTTTATGGTAATGTTAGCACATAGTTTCCAAAATTCAGCCCTAAGGCAAATGACATACAGTTATTAAGCCAGCTTTTTGTCTTGCAGAGGCTCTCCATACTCACAACAGAGCAATGGCTTACTAACACTCCTCCTCTTTCCCAGGGAATTTATCCCTTTTGTTTGTCATATTTGATGATAATTTCTGACAAGACTGCCCTCAGTGCTGAAAAATTTCATCTGTTTCTGTAACTGATGCTCATTTAGGTTGCATACCAGCTATTTGACCCTTGTCCTTGCCTTTCACTCTTGGGTAGAGGATGGTACATGTTTTTCCTCATTGTGAAATTAGAGTTTTTAAAATGTAAAAGATAAATGATAAAGTTTAAATTGTGGTTATTGTATTATCATATAATCGTCTGCAAATGTCAAAAGTAATAAAGCTAATAACAAAAGCTGATTAAATAGAACTATACATTTGTTTTTATCATTGATACTTAACTTTGTCTACACAATTTAAAATGGATGTTATATTTCTTGGGACACTGAATAATATTTGGACATTGAATAAAATCTACTTTTTAGCAACAATAATAATAATAATAATAATAATAATAATAATTATTATTATTATTATTATTATTATTATTAGTGTCATGATTCTTGGGTGAGTGTCGGCGTGGTCGTGGCATGAATGCAGGAGGCGAGCTGGCGGGTTCAACAAAGACTTTTATTAAACGTGAAAGACAAACAAAAGTAAATAAGCTCTTCTCCCGAGCACTTACTAGTCTTTAATAATAAAACAAAACCAACATCACAAAACCCTAAACCGAATAAATGTAACAAAAGCTAGACAACATACAGAACTTAAACAGGCTATTTATAATGAACTTAATTACCTTCCTCGGTTCAGGTGCATGCTTACGTCACCTGACTGAGGTGCGGCCTGGGAACTAACTACAAAACAAACTACAAACAGAAAGTCTTTGGGCGCCTTGGCGCCCTCTAGGGGTTAACCCTTACAATTAGTAGTAGTAGTAGTAGTAGTAGTAGTAGTAGTAATGTAATTATTTATATTATATAAAATAGTTTTATTATAGCACACACACACACACACACACACACACACACACACACACACACACACACACACACACTGCAAGCCTAAAATTATGTTCATTACTGGCCTGAAGAAAAATGAAACAAAGTAAAAAATGAAGGAGCCATTGACACTTATGCCCACTTAAGTGCTTTCTACACTCTTTGACATACATAAGCTCACAGATTCCCATAAACTGTCTAAAGTTGTTTCAACTAACATTAAAGTGAATGTAGGCCATCACTCCCAGAGAAGATTTGGGAACCATTTTTTCTTCCCCTGGTTCCCAACCACAGGTGACTGTGACACATGAGTAAAACTATAACTCTTAATCTCTTGTGCTATCTTTAATCATTTATATTTTGTCATGCAAATTAATGCAGTACAATATTCTATAGTTTATATAGTCATGAGTTAAACATGGACCAGTATTCCAATCTTTCTTCAGCACTTCAATATTTAGTTAACAAGCGTTAGAGTTCCAAGATTTCTTTAACCCATTTTGTCTCAAACTGTCTTTGGCCATTGGTTTCAACAAAAAGCCAATAACAAGGTTGAATCAAGGTGTGGATCAAGTGCTTACGGGTTTTGGGTCTGCAAAATACTTTATTCAGAACATCCATATCTATACTTGGTTATAAATGTTACAAAGAATATTTTTGAACCTGTCAAAGAAAACTAATCAGGGTCTATTATGTTCAAAACATTCAAAACACTCAGTAGTCCTGCTTAAAGAACGTTAAAAGCATAGAGAGCCAAAGATTCATGTAAGCTTCTAATTTTCATTGTGATAAAAAAATTTTTTTTTTAAACAGTTCAATCTGTCTTCTTCTACACGCATTAGCTGACAGATGTCCAAAAATGTCTCAAGTTGCTGTGATCACCAGTAAGGAGTACGCTATCACCATCACCCAGAGAATGATGGTAATGTTAGCAGAGAAAATGTTCAGTTTTATTTCCTTGGTCCCAACCATAAATAATTGTGGCATGAAAGATTAAGGGGTTCATACATAAGTTGCTCTGATTTTATTACACTGAAAATTAGAATCTGTTAACATTTATTAATTACTTTT
>JAQMYK010000010.1:12945874-12967424 GCA_030014345.1 Clarias buthupogon
GTTGCTAAAATCACTTTTGTTCATCTATTGTACAAATATGAGGTGTTTTAACGCAGATGGCATGAGCAGAGATGGACATTGTGGGGGCAGTGGGGGCTCAGTGTGTTAAGGCTCTGAGTTACACTAGGTTGTCCACTAGGTTGTCGCTGTTGGGCCCTTGAGCAAGGCCCTTAACCCTGTCTGCTCCACGGGCGCCGTAAAAAATGGCTGACCCTGTGCTCTGACCTCTGCCTACTAACAAGAAGCTGGGATATGTGAAGAATAAAGAATTTCACTATGCACTAATATGTGTGAGACAAATAAAGGCTGAACTGAACAATGATGTGCAAACCTGTGCCATTTAAGAGGACAAACATGCCCACATCACTGGTTGACCATGTCACTGCTTTTCCTCTGAATACCAAATATGATATAAGGTATAAGTTTCCATGTGTCCTTTTGCGTAATTTGGACTTTCGATGATGTACTCTTAGTCTAGCTACTTTTAAGGTGTTTCTTCAAAGGGGGAACTACTGTAGCCCGCCTCATTCACATTTATTAGACTTCCAGCAGGATTATACATGCACTGTCTCAATCACTGCTGATTATAGGTTACAGATATGTCAGCAGTGTGGGCCGCAAAAATCAACAGTCTGGGCTACAAAGACATCAGCCTCATACATTTCTGTGGATTTGTCTTATAATTATTGGTGCTCAGGAGTACAAAAATCCAAATGAGTTCATCTAAACCCTGTTCCAAACCTGTTTAAATTGCTATAGTCTACATGCAAAGTTTGAACAGGAACAGGCTTACTGTAGCAAGCCTGAAAAAAAAAAAAAAACACACATTTTCAAAAGCGATGGTGTAATTTTAAAAAGCCATCTGCAACAGTACAGTAAATGCAAAAATACAGCAATGGTTAGATTGGCAACATGTTGGATTACTCTGTGACAAGGACATAAGAATAAACTTCTTTCTCAACTGAGTTCACTTGCTGATTAAACTCAACACTGAAGGGCAAGAATAGTCATAAAATTTGCAAAAGGACACAATGGAACTAGAGGGGGGCCTAAGCATAGTAATCATCTGAGAGAGAAAAAAAAAGTAACCTTAAAGCTATCATTTCAGCAGCTGGGTGCTTAAAAGCAAGTAGACGACGTGCCAAAAGTCTGTGATGTCTACTGTAGAAAAGATTGTAATGAGCTGTCTGGAGTGATGCATGATCAGATTAGGGTAAAAACAATCTTCTACTAAGAGTAATGGAGTTCAGAACAATAGCGTGGTGTGCTACAGGTTCATTTCCTAGCAGGCCTTAGTTGCTATCTATCATGGGAACATGTTTTGATTCCACCAGCCCTTCCTATGTAATTTGGAGTTATCGGTTGAAGAGTTCATTAGTCATGAATTCATGAAGTCATGAATTTTTTTTTTTATGGCAAGTAATAAAAAAATAAAAAAAATCATTGTAAAAAGAGTCTGCATAAACTGCCACAATTAACATGTGTGTGTGGTAGAGGGAAAGACGAATTAATGCCTCTCTATATTATGACACCGAGACTGGTTGTCTGCATTCCCAGGTAACATAATAAAAGTTGAACACTGACAGGGAATTACATCTTGTAAGGCCGACATCAAGCAGTTCTCGGCACACGCATCTGTTTTCTATGAAACATAGACACTGAGCTTCAATGAAGAAAACAAAATCAACAACCATGCACATTATTTCACTCGACCCCCTTTTTAGTCTCCAGTTTTTTTTGCTTGGCTGGAAATGTTTCACCTGCTGGAAGGAACTGGGAGTAAAGATATCTACTGTAGTTTCTGAGCATTAATGCAAACAGGATTTGGGCTGACAATGGCTGAAAAGAATATGAAATTCCCGCAGATGTCATCCATCACCATGCCAGGGAACCTGACAGTTGTGTTCTGCTTAATATCTGAGGAATAGCTGAGTGCGTGAAAAATTAGTGTCTATAGAGTCATAGTGCTTCGATGATCTCCAGAACCTAATAAACAGTATGCGGGGTGGCACTAGGGGGGGCGGGGGATATATATACAGAGCCAGGAACGATACATAGTATAATTGTCGGGCCAGGACGGTACCCCCGCCCACCATCAGTGATTAATGTCATCAGATTTGTTTGTCTTCTGGCTTTCTTTTTTTTACCATAAGAAGATGCTCTCCAGTGCATTTTTGCAAAGTCTTACCATTATCTGTTATATAGGTTACTGTAGGTTTGCAGACACAGTCAGGGTCTGTATTTCTATTTCCTATTGTTTCTTATCAAATTAGTCAGCTTTCAATTCCCATCGTCTTCCTTAATATTCAAGAGCTACCAATCAGGGATGGTGAAGGTTAACACCTGCTTCCAACAAGACATATTAAGCCAGCTAATCACCTGCTTTTTTCTTCCGTGTAGGATCACAGGCCAGCTTCACACACTTGGAGAAGAACCCTACACCCTACCATGGGCTAGTGTTGATGTAATTGACACACACACAAAAAAAGTATGCCATCCCTCCTATCCAGGAATCAAGGCCAATTTTCCTCCATTGGCTCCCACCAAAGGTTGTTGTGGAATTCTGGCTTGCATGTTTGAAGAAGCTCTGCAGATGGATCCTAGGTTTTCTACTGATCTTCTGTTTTTTTCAAAAGATTAGACATACCCAAATGCCTTAAACAGTAAGAGTCCAATTTGCTTGAATGCATTGTCCTCTTCTACCAATAGTGTCCGTGAGAAAATCAATGCGAGCTCACAAGTGCCCTCACAAAGACACTTCAGAGAAGTTCTTGTTCTTTCTTTATGTAGCAGCTTGCAGTGTCTCTCTCTCTTTATACCACTAGCGTGACAACCCAGGAAAGTTGTTGCTGCGGCCAGTCAGCTATGAGCCAGCTTCAAAGTCCCAGGTCCATGCATTGTTTATGAGGATCCAGACTGCCAGAACAGCCTGGATGCCTCTTTTTGGCCACCCCTGTTTTTGTCATTCAGTTCCCGCAAAGATGCGAGAGGGAAACTTAAAGAGAGGGAGTTAAAGCTTTTTTTTTTTTAAAAAAGTGCCCTTCAATGCTGATTAGGCGCCAGTTTCATGTCCCTCACTGGTGATTGTGGAGATAATGAGAAAGGTCTGGAAAGTTCTTGGCACGTCAGGCTGAAAGATCAAATTGCACCTGCAGCAAACAACAACAACACAAAAAAATGCAGGTTTAAATGCCAGAGTCGGTGTCCCATCGTGCCCTTTGTGGCTTGGTTTTATAACTACAAAGCAGTGGTTTATTACAGACCAGGATCTTTAGCTGACAGTGATGCCTTTCTTATAGCATATCACAGACATTATGACATTTAAATGCCTTTGAACTATTACAGTACAGTATATGGAATGACTGTTTTTTTCCATCCTCAAGAGTTAAGTGTTCAATTATTAATTAGCTTTGTTTTTACCATAGCACACACAGTTTTCATTTTATTCAATGCGATTGTTTGATATTAAGCAATCACACATCAACATTCACATTATTTCCTTTCAGCGCAGAATTACTGTGGACTGCAAATGTCTGTTTCCCATCTTTAAACATTATGTCGGATATACTCATCCAGTAGCCACTGCAGTTATTCATTTCAGTCTCTCACTGCCGAATCAATTCTCCTGGTAAGTGTTTATTTAACATGCATCATTCCTTTCAAAGAATATCTCACCCATACAGGCCTGTCGTGGATTAGATATTCATTAGGAAAAATAAAAAGGTTTGTGAGCAGCAAAGTCACAGAATTGAAGGGGAGGCCTTTTTTCAGCAAGCTCCTTAATGGGTCTCGGTGCACGGTGATTACGTTCAGTTTAAATTAATACTGCTGGGTAGGAAAGGAGACAGAGGGACATGCGGTGTGTGTGTGTGTGTGTGTGTGTGTGTGTGTAGTATCAGGGAATGTTGAGACAGAGGGAAAAAAGTAGAATTAATGGGATAAACAGAAAGAGAATGAGATACTGTGGCCCTGCACCTCTATGGTAGGAGGTTCAATTCTTGGTGGGTTTCCTATGCATCTTAAATTGCCCATAGTGTGTGCATGTATGTGCTTTGAAAATGGATTGGTACTCTATCATGTTTCATGCCCAAAGCCTATGGATTTGGGTTCCAGACCCCCCCATGAACCTGTACAAGATAAGCATTTTATATACAAAGAAAAAAAACTTTATTTCCAAAAACTACTCACAGATCATCATTGTTCCCAAAGACGAATCACTTACCCACACTTTTGCTAAAGACCACTGGATACAGGCGACATGGGCATATTGCCATGTTAGCAAAGAGCACAAATAAAAAAAAAAGAAAGAAAAGAAACGTTCAGAATAATGACAGTCGGTCTATTGGTTTTCTATTGCTCATATGCACGCCCCATTTTTGCAAGTCACCATGTGGGTCAATTAACCTTGTTGGAGTCCTGAATGCAGTTTGCGAGCGAGGCAGGAGACTGACCTGGAAAGGTCTCTCGCTCAATTGTACGAGACGGGGAGGGACGTGGCTAAGTGAGCATCACCTTGGGTCTCTCCACCAGCAGCCTATCTGATCATATTCTTATATAATGTGAATGTACAGTATATGGTATTGTATAGGTGCATACAGTAGTTGCACAGGTATATTTCATTATTCTGTTTTGTTCAAAATCAGTCTTAATAATGTATTCAAAGTCTACACACGTCTGAGGTGAAATGCTTTAGTCTTGACTCTTAATTAGGGATAGGTTTTACCTTTTTTTTTTTTTTTGGTAAGGCATCTGAAGGGCAGTTCGCCCGGGGTGGGAAACACATTAAAACTGCCAGTGCAAATAAGAACTACTGGCCAACCCTGCTCTAAACAACTATTCACAGACCAGCAATTTTCCTAAAGGCGAATTCCTGAAAATCATTATTTGGTTCTTCTTCTTATAAATTGCATTCTTCCCTTATTTTACAAGCAATAAAAGCTCCATAAATACATACATCCTTCATGTGTACTGTATTTGTCATATACTAAGTACTACTGCTTTTTATTGTACTGTAGAATTTTTTTTGCCATTTTGTAGACCAAAAGCCTTTTTTAAGCTTGCGCAATGGATATACAAATAATCATGATAAATCAATGACAGTGGAAATTAGTTTATGGTGTAATTTATGTTGATTTCTAGTGATGATTTAAACATTCATCAGCTACTCTCCCCTGAAGACAGTTGGCAACACTGGAATCATTCGTTGAACTTCACAGGCTATTTTCTGTCTTGGCTTGAGCTGAATTAATGTTACCTGACTTCACTATAAGCAATTGAAATAGAAATTGTTCTTAATGACTCTCTTTTAAAAGTTATGCATTTTATAAACCCCCTACGATAGCTCACTAAAGAATGTTTGATTCTAAAATTCTAAGAAAAGTCCAATAATGGGTTTGTCTATATTGTTAGTAATTAAACTTTCTCATTGGATCTTAGCACTGGATGTAAATGGCTATTGGCAGGAGGCAGGTGCCTTCTATGAGTATCAAGCAGTTACTTGCTCAGCAACATTACCCCTCTATGCCCAGCTGTCAGTTTGTTTTATACCGGCTAGAAAATTAAAAAGTTAGAGGCTGTTGTTACGGCGAAGGCATAGAAAATACATTTACTGCCATTCTTGCGTGTTGAAACAAATCACAGTATTTCGGTGCATTCGGGAATTTAACTCCTTCCAATTTCAAATGGGTAAAACAGTTCAAATACAGTCTGGACCTGCATTCTGATCAGCTAGTAGTTTCCTTATAAAGTGGACTAAACAGGGTATTCAGCCATCTTAAGTAAGATTCTAAACTGTAGGGAGTAAAACTTATCATCAGGTTAAAAGGAACTGCAGGCAGTTTAGGGAACAAGTGACAGAAGTGAACAATCAAAATTACCCATCAGTCACTGTGCCTCGCCTTCCTTCAAATGCATATTAACTTGATTAACAACCAATTCCTAATCCATAGGGTTTAATATGATGTTGGTCCACCCTTTGCAGCTATACAGTAACAGCTTCAACTCTTCTACGAAGGCTTTCCACAAGGTTTAGGAAAGTGTTTTGACCATTCTTCCAGAAGCACATTTGTGAGGTCAGACACTGATGTTGGACGAGAAGGCCTGGTTCACAGTCTCCATTCTAATTCATCCCAAAGGTGTTTAGTCTGGTTGAGATCAGGACTTGAGGTCAGGTAGCGTCCAGTCAAGGTCTTCCACACCAAACTCGCTCAACCATGTCTTTATGGACCTTGCTTTGTGCACTGTGGTGAACTCATGTTGGAACAGGAAGGGGTCATCCCCAAACTGTTCCTACAAAGTTGGGAGAATGAAATTGTCCAAAATGTCTTGGTATGCTGAAGCATTATGAGTTCCTTTCACTAGAACACCTGAAGAACAACCCCATACCTGTTCCAACATGACTGAAGCTGATATAGATGCATAGGATGGGCCAACATCATATTAAACCCTATGGATTATGAAAAGGATGTTCATTTGCATGTGAAGGCAGGCGAGAGCATACTTTTGGCAATATACTGTAGCTCACATGAGGCCTGGAATTAATATCATCCACCATTCATTATTATCAAGAAGAATATAATATTACATAATAATAATAATAATAATAATAATAATAATAATAATAATAATAAAGTAGTATACACATAGTATGTAAAATGTCTTTAGAAATGAATGACAGCATACATTTTGTTAATTAATCAAATCACAGTAATAATCTGTTTTGTAATGCACTGTATCTGGATTTGTCTCAATGAACTCAATATAATTTGTCTTTTATTTCAGTAGTGTGGAATTTTCACAGCAAGACATAGGCGATGTACTTACCTTACCTGGGTAACACGCAAATTAAATTTTGCCTGAATTGGTGACAATGCAGGGTGTTCTGAATGGAGGAATTTTGTCCAGGAAAGTTTCATCAACTGACCTTTCCTACACAGGGAGCATGGAGCACTAAGTACACTTTAAACTACAGCGAAACACAGCATATCTGATTCAACTAATCTGTTAATTGCCATGTAATTTTCAGGATTAGTGGGTGTGCTCAAGTGTTGGTGAATTACAAACTATGCTGGACATTGGCCTGTTAGGACTGAATTTGAACACGTCTACTCTAAGGCATTTGTGGCTCAGTGATAGGTTTCTCACCTGCCTTGCAGAAGGCTCGGGTTGGTATTGCTGCCAATGCCCCAAACCTAGCCACTGGAGTTGCAGAACCCCTTCAATTTTGGTCCTAAGCCTAGATAAAAATTAGAAGACTGCATCAGTAAGAGCATCTGGCATAAAACCTTTGCCAAAAAAAAAAGTGTGGATTGGAGAATTTGCTGTGGCGACACCTGATGGGAGCAGCCGAAAGAACATGAACAACCACAAGGTTTCTTTATATCTAAATACTGTAGATAACTAGATAGACCGATTTTTTTTAACAACTCCACAGATTTCATATTAACACACTATAGTTTTGGCAAGGCAGTTAAGATTTCTACTTCATGCATGACAGGTGCATTTTCCAACATTAGTGACTTCAGCTGTTGATAGACTAATTGACATACTAATTGGTATACCAATTGTATTTACCATAAAAGGCATGTCTTCAAACTCAGTGCATTTTTGTTTGACATGATGGATAAATTTTAAAAATCAGTCAAAACCTCAGGAAAAAAAAAAAAAACTTGATTCTGATTTACCTCTGGGAACAATTTCAAAATCCCTTGAGGTGCCACATTCATATGTCCAAAAATACTGCAAATGTATAAACACCATATGACCACGCATCTATCATTCTGATCAGGAAGGAGATGCATACTTTGGTACAAAATGTACAAAGCAATCCCAGAACAGTAGCAGAGGACCTTGTGAAAACACTTATGGAAACAGGTACAAAAGTATCTACTGTATATCCACAATAAAACGAGACCAATATGGATATAACCTTAAACGCTCTCTCAGCTACAGTAGGAAGATGCCCTGACCTCAATCCAAAAGTAAATTTGTGGGCAGAACTGAAAAAAGCGTGTGCATGCAAGGAAGCCTACAATTCTGTTCTGTCAGGAGAAATGCACTAAAATTCCAGCAACTTATTGTAAGAAGCTTGTTGAAGGCTAACCAAAAAGAGTTGACCCAAGTTAAACAATTTTAAAGAAATCTTTGCCAAATACTGCAATGGAAGAAGTAAAAACTGACATAAATAATTTCCCTCTAGTATTATCTGACATTTCACATTCTTAAAATAAAGTAGTGATCCTAGCTGATCTAAGACAGAGAGAGTTTACTAGGATTAAATGTCAGGAATTGTGAAAAAATGAGTTTAAATGTTTCTGGCTAAGGTGTATAGAAATTTCTGGTTTCAACTGTATCTGCTGTTCCTATTTAAATTTTCCTGCAACATTATTGTTGCAAAGCGGCACGTTGGCAAAGTGGTTAACACTGTGGCCTCACACCTCCAGGGTCAAAGGTTTTCGATTCCCACCTTTGGTCTTGGTGTGTTTCCTATGGGTATTCTGGTTCCTCCCACAATTCAATGATGTCTCCTGGGATATGCTCCAGGCCCCCGTAATCCTGTACGGGATAAACAGTATAGAAGATGGATTAAATGAATTAATGAATCATTCTTACATGGAAATATAACATGCATTTTGGGTAAGTACAAAAACTCAAGCTGTTATTGGTGGAAATACAGAAATCATTGTTAGGCATTTACATTAGTACATCAAACTACTGTAAGATTACCTGTGATCAGAAAATGAAAGCATCAACAGGGTCAAACATTAGAAGTGAGTGAAGCTGAAAAACCATGCATCAGAATTTCCTGATAAAGGTGCCAGATATGATTTTTGCAGGAAAGGAAACAAACAATATGGCATAAATAGATGAAATAATCAAACGCTTAAGAGATTAAACATGGACACAATCAGGTACAACATCAAAGATATGATGGGGGCAGAGACCAGAGAGAAATCCAAAATCAAAGCAAAGGCAATGAACTCAAAACAAAACAAATGGAACAGGGAGACATGCCACACGCTTGGGAGGTGTAATTTGGAGACAGAAAAATTGTAAGTCACATATTCTTTCCCAGTGCCTCAGGAAAATACCTATTGCAGCTCCCTGCAAGTGCTTTCTGCCAAATATCACTTGACTTTCTGAAACCCATGAAACCTGAACTCCAATTACAAACTGAGCATGATAAAAAGCATTGATCTTTGTATATAGTTACATTTTTACACAGAAGACCAAATCAGAACCCTGACTCTTATTTCACTTTTACTTATTCTTGGTCCCATGAAATTAAACTGTCAGCAACCTGTATGTTTAATATTGTCTTTATTTTCCGGGCCTCTAGGTTATAGAGTTTTTCTTGCGGCGCACCCCGGAGGGTGGGCAGTTTTACTTTTCCTCAGTGGGAGACTATATCCTCTGCTAAGAACGGGGCCTTTGTAGTGGTTGTGCAGAGTCAGCAAGGAAAAATACACAGCTCGATTGAGATCTTAGACACAGACACGTTTTTTTGTCTTTATGTTTATGGGGATTCTCCTTTAGAATAATTTTAAATGCAGTAAAACCGAAAATGAATGGATGTTTCTGTTAAAATGCAAAAATCTTGAGCCACCCCTTGTTAAATTAAGTTATGCAGATTAAATTGAAGAAATAAGAAAGCAAAAAATAAGTAAAGATACAGTTTAAGAAATGGTTATGTAACAACCTCAGCAGCAACCTCATTTCCCCTCTCATCTGTTCCAACCACCAGTATACTAAACACCATCCTGTCATCATGTGCGTCTGTTTCTTGCTGGTTCATGCCTTAGAGAGAAGGTCTAGCTCTTTGGAAGCAAAATATGAAGAAAAAAAGGGAGTGGCTCAAGACTTTTGTACAGTACTGTAAAACCTTGTGGGGAGTAGCCAAATGTTCTCAGAAGAACAATGCGGTCAGAATTCCTATCCTTGAAGTAATGTTTAATTCCAATTAAAATTTAAAAGCATTTTTCCCTGACACCGTCCCCCCCCCCCCCCTCGCCCCACACATGCACACACACTAATCCACCCCAACACACAATTACCCCCCCAAAAGACACACAATCCACCTACTTTAAACCAGCAGTGAGGTCATTATTTTCATTTGACTGCAAAACAGTCCCTGTTATCCTTTATCACCCAAATGAGGATGGTTTCCCATTGAGTCTGGTTACTCTTAAGGTTTCTTCCTATTGGCATCTCATGGAGTTTTTCCTTTCCACCATCACCCTTGGCTTGCTCTGTAAGGAAAATCTGATGATTTTGAAATCATATACATTTCATACTAATGTCCATAATTGCTCAATTCTGCAAAGCAAATACAATACATATAAAATGAAATGCATTTTTGTTACATAAAATAAATTATTATTATGCTACTGCAGCACTTAGCAAATGTCTGTGAATAATGGCTTATTAGGGTTTTTATTAACTGATTACCTGGTACATTTGTTCTCCAGTTGTAAAGATTCTGATTAAAAATGCTAATTGTTCTAAAACTTTAATCATATTAATGGACCAAGAGCACTGTCTTCCCACAGTTTAACAGATGATTAAACAACAGATGGGTAAATACTTAATCATGGTAATGTTTCTGTTCTTCTGCAGATAGCACCAGACTGGATATATTTTAGCAGTTGATGGTTAAGGGCCTTGCCTATTGTGGCAGCTTGGATCCAACAACCTTTCAATAAAAAGTGCAAGTCATTTGGCACACAGTCACCACAAAAGTATTTCTCTTAAATAGCACAATATATTACAGACACCAATTACATAAACATGGATAAAACACTGGCAATACAGTATTCAAGCATTACACCCTGGTTAGGATGCCAGTCTAATTCACTAAGCTGTGAAACATTTGATAGGTAGACATTTGATTCAAATCGATTGAATGCAATTTTTATATGATTTGTCTCAAGCAGTTATATTTATTACAGGTTCTGAAGTATTAAAACTACTGAAAGTGTCTAACAAGCATTTAAACTCTGTGTAACTTTCTGCTGTGTTGTTCAAATATTATGACTCATACTGTACAAAGCAAATATCTTCTTTTCCTCCCGATCTTCTGCTCCAACCCCAAGTGCAGTAGATGGTGGTAATGCAAACTGTGTCCATAACCTCAAAAGAAGATATAGTTGCAAACAATACTGAGCGGGCCCAAGCATCTTGCACCATCGCCACCCCCCTCCCTAAAGGGGACATTATACCATGACAACATGATTTTAGAATAGGGGGAATATTATGTCAAAACCCTAAAAAAAACATCACACTATGATAGGTCACTCAATGTGATGTCACTCAATATGATATCATTCAATATTATATCACACAGAAAGTTATTACCCCTTTCTGGCAAAGTTTAAGGCATAATCACGGCTGACCCCTTTAAGATATCACAAAATCCCTCCTCAAATTTGCTGACTTCCTGTTGAGTAGGGCCCATCAGGAAGTTGTTCAGCTCAACAAGCTCTAAAATGTGTACCGACATATGAATGCAGACCGGAAAGTGTGTATGAGCTGTGCAGCAAAATCACACCTGGGACATTTATGATTTATGAGCATGTTGGAAAATGCTGGGAAAAAAATCCTTACACACAATATGACATAATAGGGCTGATGTCATAGTGCTTGGGCCCTAAAAAGATGTCAAACTCTTGAAAAATGCAAGTATTTTGCAAGTACAGAGTGGCTGAAAAGTAACTAGTCCATCATTCTAATTAATTTAAATAAATTGTACATGTACTTTATTATATAGGAAAATGAAGGCAATTCTTTAAATTACAATGTAGGTTACTTCTTCTAGCGTTATTAGGGTTTTTATTCCCCAAAATTACTCACCAAACCTGTGGTGATCAGCTTTGCATGACAATGTTTTATTGTCTTCGACCATAGTGTTGCATTCCTCCCTTTTACTGTACGCCACCATGTCTGCACAAGAACAATGGAATTCCACACTTTATAGCGTGCTACAATCATAGCTCGCTCATGTACTGTACAGTCAATTGGTGTATTTTCAATGAATTTGCAAATTTTAGACCCTTTAACAGTAAATAGTGTAAAAAGTATAGACCGATTCTGATTAAAAAACTGACTTATCAATTCAATTGATTTAAAAAGCAAAAGTTGAATTATACTGTATATTTGTTTTAATTGCACACCTGTAGTGTACACACACACACACACACACACACACACACATGCACTCTCTCGCAAAGTTATTTTATTAAATGGTCTTTGGCAGAACAGACGCAAGTAAAGCAAGTGGAAATCTCAGGATCGGACCAGAAACTCTAGACCTGTAATGCAGCGACTCTACTAGCTTAGGAACAATTTACGGTATATTTCCCTTGAAAGCTGCGTCAGCATCCTGTCCGTTTTGTTAATTGTCATTCAGGTCTCCCATGATTCTATGGTGGATCTTCATTTCGAATTAATTAGAGTGGTTATGTGATCCATTAACCCATCTAAAGTTCAATTCTGACTTTAATGACACAATGCCATCATTCACTGGGATTCATTATTATCAGTCATTAGCATTTTCCCTTTCTCGATAGCTGGACCAAAGCCACATTACTCACAGAAAACAATTTTCAACATTAGCAAATATGCCACAGTGTAACAGATTATCCTGTCCATCTGTACATAGATAACCATATAATATCAACCAGGTATTTTATCTTAATAAAGCTGAAGAAGTTCATTCGTCATACTGTAATTACATACTGTACAGCGCTGGACATTATGAGTTCACCATTAGACAAAGTGCAATCAGTGTGAAACACATGTTCATGGTGTCCAGGGAGCAGATGCTACGTCTTATACCTTAACACACGTTAAGCTTAAAAGGACAAGGAATTTAACATGGTCCGGAGGGCGAGGGACGCCCAGTCAGTCTAATGTATATTCAGCAGTACAAGAAAAAGTGACGTTCCCTATTGGAAAAGTGTCACATTGTATTCAATTCTACATTCAGCGGGGTGGCTCCCCAAGCCAGGACTGTGTCAGGCTAAGGAATACAGGTCTGACCTGAGCAATGTAAAGCAGAGACCCTTCTAGATTTGATGAATACCCTTACTGCATCATGCTCTGGAAATACCAGCTTTCCAGAGGTCATTGGAGTGATCTATGCACTTGAGTGGGAAGAGAATATTAAAAGATCTGACTCATTCAGAATGATACCTTTCACACTACACTGCAACTTATCATTCTGAATGTCTCAAAAGAGTTTGGCTGCACGCAAAACTTTTTTGCCTTCTACAGTAATGATTATGCTTAGGTCTCAAGTTTATTTTTGTCTCTCAGACTTTTACTTACTTGCACTTGTTCAAACTGAGAGTTGCATAAGCCTTGCATAAGGATTCAGGGGGGCGGAGTCAATATGCCTAGTTTAAACCTTATGAGCAAAATCAACCCAACTGGAAGAATGAATAACAACAGCGTTATTCACTTACTGAATGCAAAATGATGTGGTTTCGGTTTTAAATGTAAAAGTTCGATATTAACAAACTATATACTGTATGTAGCATTCTGTGCCACGGTGTTCTTAACAATTGTTACGGGTGTAATTAATGGTATGGTCAGAAATTCTGAAAAGATGGTAAAGCATTTGCCTTCCAAAACCGACATTGAAAAAACTGACGGAACAATCACGGAATCACTTTCATCAAGTCTCCTTAGTAATTGCTTCTTAGTAATTGCTTCTAAGTCATTCCAAATTGCCCCTAAACCATTTGTGTTATTTAGTTTGAGGCTAACAGAAGCTACAAAGCTAACTAGTTTCTAACACATGGCTGAATCCCGAATCCCTCTTTAACCCCAGATCAAAGACATTACTTGCTGTGTGGTACAAGAGATCGTACATCATACACAGTGATTTTCATTTTAATGCTGTCTGGGATTGAACTTTGACACCCCAGAAGTTAGCTTATATACTAAAGTAAAATTACAGTCGAGTTACAGTTTATTCTCATTGCTTTTTGGCTGCATACTGTAATACCGGTAAGAATTTTAAAACAACTTTCACTATTGTTAAAAGTCACCAACTGTCGGTTGCTAGCTCAACGCTAGTTCCTCCAGTTCCTCATCTGATAATATATGCGGTTATAGATTTGTTGTATGAAACCAATATCACACTTGAGGTTGTGCTGTTGTACTGAATATCAGCATGGCTGTGATATCTTTGGCTGCATGGTGGATTAGTGGTTAGCACTGTAGTCTTGCACCACCAGGTCACGGGTACGATTCCTACGACAGGTCTGCGTGCATATAGTTAGCATGTTCTCCCTGTACTTGGTGGGTTTCCCCCAGGTACTCCGGTTTCCTCCCACAGTGCAAAGACATGCAGATTAGGCTAATTGGCATTCCCAAATTGCACGTAGTTTGTCAATGTTGACCAGGTCCTACCATGGTTGTACAATATGGGAATAAATACAATGGTCACCATTGGCCTCCACGGTCTCTAGTTGGACTACAGAGGTTCCTAGATGGATGGATGGATGGATGGATGGATGGATGTGATATCTTCAGCACTCAGGCAACAAGTTGTAAGACTTAATACTTTAAAGACTTAATAAAATTCTTACAACTTGTTATTAAACCCTATGGTATGGAGAACCATTGCAACTTTGCAGCATTGCGTAGGGTTTTGTTCAGTTTGTCCCTCTGGTAAAGCCCTTAACAATTATATGAATAGCCCTACAAAAGAACATTACGCTTTAAGGTAATGTTCCAAGTAAAACTCCTTCAATAATCAAGGCTCTTAAACATCTATTGCACTGGTAACTTTAACTGACTTTTTATATGGAGTAATAAATATTGTTACAAATTATGCTGTGGTAATGAAAACTGCACAAAATACCCTATTATGGAGTTTGGAGAGTGAGTTATTTTGTTATGTAGGCAACATTTTATTCATTATTATGAGACAATGCAATATAACTGAAGAACAAATTTGCTGTTGTGTGTCAGCTGCAGACTGAGCTAAGACTATTCCCCCCCAAAAAAGTAAATAAAAAGTTATGAACCACAAACTTTGCTTTGGGTGAAAATGACATTGCAATTATCTCCAAGCATGGAATTTCAAAGCTTTGCAAACACAATCATAAACACAATTATCTAAAAGCTAACTAGGTTTTGAGATCTAGCTTCATACAATATTTGCAGTACTATCCCTGGTCTGTTCGTTTCTCTCTTGGTGAAATTATGATGATTTGTGGCACCAGTGAACTGGAATTGGGAGGCTTTGCAAGTCAATCAATTGCTGATAACCCATTTTCCACCTGTCGTTATTCCTAGTAAACATCAGGAATGATACGGCTTATTTTTATCTCATTTAGCGCGCCCCTACTATCACTGGCTAATTAAAAAGCCAGACATGAGCTAAATTAGGATGTAAACAACAGCAACAAATAATATTACAAGGGGCATTCAAGTCAAACCAAGACTTTTGATTGTATAATAACAAAACACAATTATGAGAGTTAGAAACTCCCTTTATTGCTCTATATAATCTCCTGCTAAAGGAATGCACTTTTCCTAGTGTTTTAGTATTGCTTGGATACCATCACTATGCTGGAGCCATGATCAGTCTACCATCATCACGTCTGAAGTGGTGTTCATGAATGATCTTGATCAGACAGATGTGTCTCACCCACAAGTTGATGATGAATTATCCATCGATTTACAGGGATCAGTTCCAGTTCAGTTCATTGAATGTTCACAGAAATGCCTGCACTGGGCTCTGAGCCACCTCAGCTGGGATCGTCATTCATGGATATACAGCTTTTTTTTTTTTTATGTATGCACCATTCAAGTAGAGTCTCATCACTGAACTGTATTGAAAGTGTTCTGTAAATGTCACTTGGTTTTATGTCTTTATTCAAGATAATAATAATAATAATAATAAGAAGAAGAAGAAGAAGAAGAACCCATCCATCCATTCTGGAACCTCTGTAGTCCAACTAGGGACCATGGAGGACAATGAGGACCATTGTATTAATTCTATTTGTAAAATTGTGGTAGGACCTCCAGTCAATATTCACACACAATGGGCAGTTTGGAAATGCCAGTTAGCATAATCTACAAGTTTTTGGACTGTGGGAGGAAACCGGAGCACCTCCATATACACAGACCTGGCACTGGGATCGACAGTGCTAACCACAAATAATTATTTATAATAATTATAATATTAATATATTATATGTGCTACACCAATAATCATAATAAAAATGAAAATAAAAATAAAAATAATAATAATAATACAGTAGCTGCTACTATATAGACAAATTATACCAATAGTCTCCCTAAGGCAATGTACATTGCAGAATCCAAAAGCAATACATGACTTCAAAGCAGCTGTCTCCAAGAACTCACTAGACAAAGGGATTTGAAATAAAGCTATTCAAAGCTTATGAGAACTATGTATTATTGACTGAAATCATTGTAGTGTTTGCGTTTACTTTTAAGATATTAATTAATGTAGTGCTATTATGGTAAATATTATTTCTTTAACTTCACAATTTGGGTATGGCTCTATTTCTGCTTTGTTGGTTTATTATTGTTTTTTATGCTTCACATTATTTATACTTATAAACACAGCACTAGATGTTAGATTACTGCAGATACACTTCAGAGAATCTCAAAGCAATAATAAAAATACACAGTTGTATCTACACACCAATTGAGGCAACCCATCTGGTAAAATCTAGGGTTTCAGAGTGTACAATGTGCTTTGATTTTTAACTATCAGAAAGTCTCCTGTGCACACGTAGACCCCAACATTGCCTTTGTGTCTTACAAACATCTATGAGAACATACAGACATCTATGGGAAACTGGATTCATATGTGCATTTTCAAATTATTTTCAAAATATTTTTCCCCCCATACTCTGGGCAAAAAAGTTTTAAGCATCAAAAGGCCATAAATTTTCTGCATGGTGATGATGTGAGCCAAAACTGGTGAGGAACTGGACAAAAATTAAAGGCTGTGTAAAAGGTTTTTTTTTTTATATATATATTTAGAAATTCAGACTGTGTGCCTAAAATATAAGGGAAGGGGAAATGTTTCCTTTAGCTTCTAAGGAGGAGAAGAAACTAGAAGAAGAAGAAAACATGTTAATACTGGTTGCCATTGAAAGGGTTAAAGCAGTGCTAAGATACAGCTGAGATATTTATTTAACATTTACTGAAGTTTCAACAATGTTAATGGTTAATATATCCATCATGATGAAATCAGTATTTATAGCTGTCATTTAGTTGTTAGCTCATAAATTGGTGGAAATGAAGAAAAAAAATATTGTGCTAATTAAGAAAAATAGCTATTGTGCATATTAAAAGTCTGAAAATGCTGATTAAGGAGAAATCTGCCATCACCAACATATGAATTTCCATTTGTCTTAGGAATTTTCATACATCAACTAATATACAATATATACAATATATGAAATCAAATGATTTATTTATTTATTTATTTATTTTTGATGGGTGGCATTAGTTAAATTAAATTTTGCAAGTTTATAAAGTGATATCCTCTTTCCACAATTTCCCATTTGCAGCTGTTTTACACTGAATTAAGGAACTTCATGTTCTCTGTTTCCCTTTATGCAACTCAGATCTTGTACTTAAGAGCCTCAAAAAAGAAAAAGAAAAAAAAAAAAGTTTGCATACAAATCTCAAAACCCCTTCTGGTTAGGTCACCGCATCCCACTTTTCATATGCTGAAAATAACATATGGACATTTTCTGCAGTAAATGAGGACAAAGTGGGCGTGCTTGGTGCATTTTTTTTTTTTGAATTCCTAAAGGTCATGCATCCAGTGCATTTATAACAGAAAGAGACGTGTTGTTCTGTTTTGCACAAATCACAAAGCTCCTGCATAGCTGAATATGGATTCTTTTCACCCTCAGGATTTTACAGCTACTCATTCATATATATTATGCAGGATAGCCAGGGGCTTTTCAATTATATCTTCCTCTAAACCTCAGCATATGTGCGAGATTATGAAGTGCTTTCGTTAATATGATTCCACATTGAGAAGCAGATGCTTTATTCAGATTATTAGGAATGCATTTTTATTATGAACAGGTGGTTTTATAATGAAAACTATTATATAATGAAAAATATATTTTTTTGTAATATAATAATTCACAAAATAACAGTAGGTAATAACATGACAGTTGGGCAACTACAGAGCTTCTTTTAACACAATTTAGTTTAAAAGTCCTTGCTGCAAATAAAAGTTTTTTCCCCCAGCATGTCATAGCTTTTTGTGAGCCAGGAGCCAATGGAGCTAAACTGGCCATGCTTTAAGTGTGGTAGCAATGACATACTTTCTCTATCCTGTCATTTATAGTGACTCTAGTCAATCACACCGATCTTCCAGCTCATGCATGAAAAAGGGGGTAGATAGAGCTTTTTGCTGTGTGTCTTGTGTTTATTCTGTACTGTGATATAGAACAAAATGATGCTCCATATGTCTCAAAATAATAACAAATCTTAAGGGCATCTGACCTTGTAGTTTCTTTAGAACATGATTAACTCACTCACTCACTCACTTAACGTCTTTACCGCTTTATCCTGTATTCAGGGTTGCGGGGAGCCTGGAGCCTATCCCAAGAGACTGAGGGCATAAGGCGGGGTACACACTGGGCGGGGTTACAATACATCACAGGGAACACACACACAGTTACATCCTCATTTACACACTACTGGAAATTTGGGAACACCAATTAGTCTAATCTGCATGTCTTTGGAATGTGGGAGGAAACCAGAGTACCCGGAGGAAACACACCAAGCACGGGAGAACATGCAAATTCCTTACACACAAGGCGACAATGCTAATGACTAAGCCACCATCAATTTTGACACATTTTGGGAAATTGCTGTGATTTTGTTCTCTGGAGAGAGTATGTAGAGAATATTTAAGAGTATACACAGTTTATAAATCTGTCAGACTTAAAGAGAATATGTACTGTAGATATGCAGACAGATACAGTCATGTTCAAAAGTTAGTCTTTCGATAATGTTTTATTTTGGGTAAAATCATCTGATTGTAGCAGGTCAGTATTAGACACTTACAACCTCAAACAAACAAGAAAAAAACGTTTTCACCATGCTATTATTTATTTAACACAAATGAAGCCAAAAGGGGGAAAAATGTGAGAAATACTAAGTACTCCCATTATTCAATAGCTTGTAGAACCACCTTTATTAGCAATAACTTGAAGCAATCATTTCCTGTATGACTTTACCAGTCTCTTGCATCATCGTGAAGGAATTTCGGCCAGTTCTTCTTTACAACATTGCTTCAGTTCATTGAGATTTTTATTTTTTTTTTTGGACAATCGCTTGTGCATAGCTCTTTTAAAGTCCCACAACAGCATTTCAATCGGGGCTGAGGTCTTGATTATTTTACTGTCTAGCCATTCTAATGTAGATTTACTGGTGTGCTGCGAATCATTGTCCTGTTGCATGACCCAGTTTCAACCCTCTTTAGCCAGATGGACAGATGGCCTCACATTTGCCTCTAGATTATTCTGCTATATAGAGGAGTTCATGGTCGACTCAATGACTGCAAGGTGCTCAGGCCCTGTGTCTACAAAACAATACCAAATCAACACCCCTTCACCACCGTGCTTGACAGTGGGTCTGCTGAAATGTTGTTTGGTTTTTGACAAACATGTCCATAGGACACTGTGTTTAAATGTGTTTAAAAAAGGTTTGTCCTGGCACCCTTCCAAACAAACCATACTTGTTCAGTCTTTTTCTAATTGTGCCATCATGGATTTTAACATTTAACATGATCAGTGTGAGCTGTAGGGTCTGAGATGTAACACTTGGGTTTTATTTTATTTCTCAGAGTATTGCATGGTGTGCTCTTTGGGTAAATGTGCTGGGATCTCCACTACTGTGAAGATTGGCAGCTGCCTTAAATGTTTTTCACTTCTTTCTCACTGTATAACACTGAACTCCAAATGGTTGGAAAATGGTTTTATTTATAACCCTTTCCAGATTGATGTGCAGAAACAATTTCTTCTCTAAGATGATTGCTAATGTCTTTCTTATACCCATTCCCTACACCTAAATGCTTCAGTCTGCCAAAACTTCTGCTTTTATAGAGGTCTGTACACCTGCTGATGATCAATTAATCAGGGGCTGATGATCAGCAGCACCTGGCTGTAACATAACCTCTTAAATCCTGTAGAAGCGTTAAGGTGGTAGTTATTGTCCACATGCATTTTCTTTTTGGCTTCATTGGGGAAAAAAAAACGTATATATTGCTGTTGTTCGTCAGAGATTGTATTTGCCTAATAGATCAGATGATTTTTCTTATGTTTTACATAAATCATAGAATTACAAGAGTGGTAACTATATTTTGAACATGTCTCTATGTGTGTAGGTTGAAACGTACAAAATGCAGGTGAATATGGGAAATGGAGAGTGAGTTTCTTCTGGGTATTCCGGTTTTCTTAAACAGTCCAAAGACAAGTTTGATTGGGTAATTAGCAATTAAAAATTACCCATAGTGTGTGTGTGTGTGTGTGTGTGTGTGTGTGTGTCCTCCAAGTTTGGCACCCCATCCCAGGTGTACCCCATTTCATGCCTTGAATGTCCTGGGATAGGCTCCAGGTTTCTCATGACCCAGTACAGGTTAAACGGTATGGAAAACAAGCGAGTAATTCCTCTTTCCCTTCTCTTACACTTTGCAATTTTAAAACAATGCAATCTCTCAAAGGTGGAACTTAATCTAGAATTTGGATGTTCAAGAAGCACATTTAGTCATAGTGTACAGTATATAGGGTACAGTATATACTGGTTAAGACAGGGGCCAGGGTTGAGTTTGGTTTCAAACACCTGCTACTGTACATGGCAGCATTTCATTGAGGAATTTCAAATAAACACTTAAGTACAACAGTGATCAGGTGGCCTTAACGCCATGCAGAAGTGTAGTGAGACGAGAAATTTTTTTGTAGGATGAAGTGGAGTAAAAGCTAAAAGTATAATAAACTACTCACGTAAAGTACATACTCCATACTGTACATGAAAAATGTGCTTAAGTATAGTAACAATGTAAGGGAGCTTTCACACTAGGCACAATTGATATACACATTCTTCTTCTTCTCCGTACTTGGGTACACTTGGGTATTTTCACTCTCCGATACAGCAGGTGGCGGCATGCACCTAATTAGTCTGCAAGAAAAAATGTCTTGCATGCCGACCTACTTTATCAGCTATGGCTGTGTACAGTAGGTCAGAGGATGGAATTGCTACAGATTTTGGGGGAGACCAACAGCACTGTTGATATCACATTCTAAACCGTGGTCTACTTTCTAGTTCTGATTCGTGCAGTGTGTGAGTGCAAAGCCCGAGCCTGGTACACTTGCAGTCACTAAACAAACTAGTAGGCTTAACTAAACCACCACCGCCCTGAACAGGCAGTTACTAGGGATCAGAGGTGTCAAGTAACGAAGTACAAATACTTCATTACCTTACTTAAGTAGAAATTTTGGGTATCTATACTTTACTGGAGTAATTATTTTTCAGC
>JAQMYK010000010.1:13060114-13076347 GCA_030014345.1 Clarias buthupogon
ATAGATAGATAGATAGATAGATAGATAGATAGATAGATAGATAGATAGATAGATAGATAGATAGATAGATGATAGATTTTTTTCTTCTTTTTATTTCAGACCTATCGCTTCAAAACTAACCAGCTTGAATAACTAAGATCGAACAGAACCACTCAACTTTTATCTTTGGGGTCATCTGAAGTCAATCAACATCTGAAAAACAATCAATGCTGGCCTGATATCAGATGTGTTACAGCCTGACACTTATGAGGCTTAGCAGGCAAAGAGTTCAAGGTTATTAATCTGGCATCCAAAGTCCCCGAATTCCAAACTGAACAAGCACCCATGGAATCACCGAAAAAAACAAGTCTGATCAATGGAGGACCCACCCTGTACCCAAAGGATCTGCTGCTAACATCCCGGTGCCAGACACCACCCCACACCCTGAGAGGTGCCACACAATAACCTACACAATATTGGGCTTAATGTTTTGCATTGTAATTTTATATCGAACAGTGTATAAAGGATATGAATCCAAAATGATGAAAATGCATTATTCACTCCCTCAATTTCAGTAATCGCTTTTATCATGGTCAGGGTCATTATGTGGAACACTGGGTAGGATGCGTGAATGTACTGAAAATGGATTAGTGACACCAAATAACGCACTTGTTATATGCACTAATACAAATTATGTCTTTCATACAGTGTTGAATGAGTTGTCAGTTTGCCTTCGCTGATGTTACTGTTATATGCATTATTATAAGAAGTATCTTATGTTATATAAATATCTAGACATGTGGTCAAATCAAGTCCTTATATATTTGGATAGGTAGTGTTCACAAAATAAAAAAATTATCAAACTTTGAAAGTGGATGGATGTATGTTGGACGGATGAAAGCAGCATAAAAATAAAGTTACAAAAAAAGATTGTGTTTGGAGTCACCTACTGTACATAAATTACATTTGATAACATTGCCACTAAATAAATTGTGAAATTCAGAGAGAGAAAGAAAAAGCATTACATACACTTTAAATGTGTCAATTTCTATACCCTCTTTTAATCTCACTATTTCCTCACACCTTCTCCAATATTCACAATTTTCTTTATTATTTCTATTCCACTTAAAAATGAATAAGCCATGTAAATATAATAATAATAATAATAATAATAATAATAATAATAATAATAATAATACAGTAAATAAGTGTGTTCAACATTACAACCATCTGCTTTTTTGTGCTTTATTTGATTCTTGGATTCAAACCTTATTAAAGCTTTATTTAAAGATCATTATGATCATCTGTGCATATTTAGATATAGATAGGTGTTTTATTTATAACAGACTCTCTCTTTTCTCTCTCTTACACTGCCATCTTCTGGTAGGTTGAGTAAGTGTTTTTCTTATTTGACATGGTTAGAGGTACTATAGAGGAAGCCATGATATTTAGCTACACTTCTTTGTCAGGAGTTTTGACCATTAGGTGGAGTTTTTTTTTTTTCATATAGTTGAAAGGATGACTGTATAATAAATTAGGAACAAAATCTTAATATGAAATGAAAAATTGAGTGAGTTTATTTTAGTCATTGTAATGGTACATTCATCAAAAAAGTTAATTTATTCAAAACCTACAGCTCTGACTGTAATGGACAAGCACTGACACTTGGGACTCCTTCTAAAAATGATAAATAAACTTCTCCTTGTGAAGATCATGTTTAAAATTATATTTAAATATTATATTTATTTGTCATTAGTCTGTCTCAAAACTAATTAAAAATAAAATATTTAACAGAACAGAAAAGAATAGTTTTGTACAATAATGTAAAGCATAAAATAGGTCTTTATTAATATATTCTCGTGCAGGTCCTCCTATTTAAACATTGCTCTGGTCAAATTAATCAATGTTTCTTCAAATTAATTAATGTTTCTGATTGCACTTAGCTGATAATAGGCTATGCATTGTGTTAAATAAAATCCCCCTCATGACATTAACATCAAACAAAGTTTTTTTTAATTGTCTAAATGTCCTAAGAGAGAAATGTATACATTTAATAAAGACATATGGGTTGGCTCAAGACTTTTGCACAGTATTGTAGGTCTAATAATCTTATGTTGAGAAATGAGATATACGTACATTTGACTAAAATCAAGAAGTTTTCTTTGCCAAGTTGTCTTTTCTTTTCCGCCTTAATCTGTTATCAGCAAATGACGGGTCAGTCTTTTGACAATGCATATCTGATTCCACATTCCTGGGCATTTTGGTTGCGCTTTATTAAAATTGTTTCCAATTTGCATCTTTCTAAATTTGTATTGTTGCTTATCAGCAACTTGAGATTAGCTTATTCAAAGTTGTTTGCATTTTACACTCATCTGAAGGGGGCGTGCAAAAAAGAAGAGTTCATATTTCACCAAACTCATCCATGCAACTTAACTCATAACACTCCTCCATAACCCCTGTTGTGCCAGGCATCCCGTAGCATCGCTCCACAGCCCACGAAAGCACAGGATTGCCACTCAGAGCTTTTATTGAGAAGACAAAGGCCTCCCCTTGTCTGAAAAAGCCATATCCTAATTGATTCTCATTTTCATTAGTCACCGCAAGAGGCTTTTGTCCAGTGGGACTGGGCCCGAGCCAGAGGAGGGAAGCTCTCTGTTGCTCTCAGTGTGCCTGACCCGGAGAGCTCTCCTCAAAGCGCCAGAGAGCCAGGCATGCCTTTTGAAGTGTGTCCCCTGCTAACTAAAGGTCAAAATAATAAATGTAAGTCCAATTGAAGCCTGGAGAAGGAGGGGGCCGGACACAAAACAGGGAGTTAAGGGGAGAACGAGTGCACGAGAGGAGACGTGTTGAATTCATTGAGTTGGACATATCCAAAGACAGCGCAGCACGATGCCACCAGAGAAAGAATGGAAGGTTCATGCACTCAGACAGCGTTGGCTCCAACAGTCTGTGGGTTTTACTGAGAAATATTTCTCTCTCTTTCTCCCTCCCTCAGTTACTTTCTCACCCACTTTCTCATTCTTTTTCACACTGTATCACTCTCTCTCTTTCTCTCTCTCTCCGTCTGTCACAGTCTCACTCTTTTTTTCTCATCCTTATGTTCACACACATTGTACCTGCCTGCCAGGTCAACATACCAGCTAGCATCTTCTTGAGCATTTAGATATTTTTTAAGTTGCATACTTTTCTTGTACATTATCCAGATGACTTTAGAGGACAGAGCCGTATCCGCATTCAAGGATTTCACTCACTTGGCAATCATACCTTGCTCTGAGCATCGATATGGGCAAGAATATAAAGAATATAAATTACTTATACAGACATGCAATATTTAAGAGTCATTCAGCTGCACTGAGATTTCAGAGCATAAGGTTAAAGCTCAAGGAAAGCATTCATATAACATTTGAAATGAAGTGGCAAATTTATTTTACGTACTTGTCATTTTATCAGTAGTGAACCTGCTGTAATCCAATCTCCAAATGAACAGCTCATTTCAGGGTGTCTATTTGTAGTTTAGTTATTCTGTTACATATTTTTAAAGGGATCATGTTACACATTTTAAGGAGGATATTACAACTAAGTAAATAATTCCTTAGGATTAATATTTCTACTTTTAACCACACATATTGTTAACATACTGTAGTTAGTGCCAGCTTTTAGGGAAATAAGACTTCATTCCCAAGTATTCTTAAAATGTTCACATTTTTTTATTTTGAAATTGAACTACTATCTACTGATTTAATTCATATCAACCTGGGCCTGTATTCACAAAGCTTCTTAAGCCTAAAAGTTGCTCCTAGTGATGAAATTCTAAGAAAATATTTAGAATTATGACATTTTCTTAGAATTTCCCCTTAAATTTAGGAATAAATCTTAGTACAGATAAAAATGACGCATGAAACATCTTAGAGAGGAGGACTTTTAAGAGTTTCTATAGCAGAGAACAAAATTGCGGAAATATTCTCGAACATAAACACTGAACATAACACTAAAAGTAAACACTGCTCTTCTGTCCAATTTGGTTTTCTTGTTCTTTTACTTCCTTCCATCTCTCTTGGATTGTTAACTACATACAGTACCATCCAAAAGTGCAACTTCACTCTCCGGCAAATCATATAAATTGGTCAAATCTGAGACATTTTGCTTCCATCAATCTGAAATGGATCACAAGTAATACAATCAGTATGGTAAATAAATGTAAGCATAACTTAAATATTTAAGGCCTTGCCTTGCCTTAAATATAGTAACTACTGTGTGGAAATTAGACACATTTTCAACATTTGGCTGTTTTAATTACTTTAAAGATATTTAGCCTATAAAAGAAACTTTGCATACCATAAAGTAGCCTGTATTCATAATTATACAATTTCTTCTATTAATTCTATTATCAAATATTCTATTTTCACAGAGAATGCATTTTAAGATCTTTACCTTTTAAGGTTTTTGTACTTTCCTTATTCAGAGTTGCTCTGAGAAATTTCCTAAATCACTTTTAGTCTAGGATTCCCAGCTATGAGTTTTTAGGCTAAGATAGAAGCTCTCTGAGAGAATCTCTGAAGCTTACTACAGTTAAAAACCATGGTGCTAGATGATAGTTAATAGTTTGATTTCCATTTTATTTAAACTTACTGGGAAAAACACAGTAAGAAATATGATAACCCCAGCAAATGCTAAGAAACTAATGCATGGTTTCCTAACTTGCAAAACTGCTTCTTTAAAGAATGCTCAGCTTCCTAACTTTAGCAGCAGTTAGCAGT
The DNA here is from genome assembly GCA_030014345.1 of Clarias buthupogon. NCBI lineage: Eukaryota > Metazoa > Chordata > Actinopteri > Siluriformes > Clariidae > Clarias > Clarias buthupogon. The sequence goes on from JAQMYK010000010.1 coordinate 13,064,851, forward strand.
TAGCAGCAGCCATCTCTACAAGAAGGGATAAAGAGCAAGTGACTAGAACATAGAATTCTTGAAAAAGCCCTGAATGCTTTACCACAAGCATATCTCACTAATGTATATTTCACATATTCAGCTGAGTGAGGCATTCAGCATTGTTTGTCTTGAGGATTAGTGACTGCTCAGCTGTTGCAAGACAGTTTTTCTGTAAACAGTGAATAGTGAATAGTGTTCAAGAGAGCACTGTGAAATAAACTCAATAAAGCGTTGAGATTAAAAACATGCCTGATTCATTTTTGTTAACCAATCTGGAAAATATTATTATTATTATTATTATTATTATTATTATATAGCACATGGTGGTGTAGTGTTTAGCACTGTGGCCTCGCACCTTCAGGATTGAGGGTCTGATTCATGCCTCGGGGTCTGTGTACATGGAGTTTTCACGTTCTCATTGTGCTTGGTGAGTTTCCTTCGGGTTCTCCGGTTTCCTCTCAAAGTGCAAAGACATGCAGATTAAGTTAATAAGTATAGGATAAGCGGTTTAGACAATGAATTAATTAATTACTCAATCATGGCATAGTCAAGTCAAATTCAAGTAGGCTTTTACTGTCATTTCAACCATTTACAGTTCAGTACGCAGCGAAACGAAACAACGTTCCTCCAGGACCAAGATGCTACATCTATACATATAATAAAACTGTAAACATGGCGTTTCTGTACACTGAAGATATTTGCGGAGGGAAAAATTTGAGGGACGTAAGATGAGTGATAGAACACATCAGGATAGTTTCGGGAATTTTTGTCTGTTTGTTTGTGCACGCATCACGTAAAAACTACTGAACGAATTTTAATGGGGTTTTCACAGGTATATTTGGCCGAGCTTGAGGCAATTGAAATTTACTTAATAAACATGATCTCACACCTTCACTCCGTGCAGTTCACTTTAACGCATTTTTAAACACGTTTTTAAAGCGCGCTTATGAGCATGCATTTAAATTTCACGCGAACGATGTCGAGGGTACATCTAGTACAACATAAATTAACAAAAACTAGCTAAGACAAGACTGTAACTGTACTGTAACTAGACAACTAGCTAAGACAACAAATTAACACCACACAATTACAAAAGCTATTTTATATATACTGTAACTATAACATAAAACTATCCAAACTAAGCAACAAAGTGTTGGGGTAAATAATTTTCTAATTCCTTTAAACATATTTGTCTTTTGTAATGGCTTTATTTAATTGCTTCTTGTTCTTTCCTGTTATTATACGTCCACCTTATACCTTGGTTTTATTTATTTGTTTACGTTTGACAAGACAGCTACTGTATGTAAGCTCCTGAGCAGGAAGACAATAGCACTATTCACAATACCACACATTCTCCAGTGAATGAATCATTTCGAAAATGTAGCAAACGATATTGTGTATAAAACATCAGCATTGACGTCTGAAATCAGCGTTCTGTGCCTGGCCGACGTCATACGCGAGCGACAGCTCCGTCGCAGGAACGCGTGCCTCGAGGAACGCGGGTGTGCGACGCGCTGCGCATGCGCGGTGCGGATCGACGACGCGGGGCGACGCAGCCTCCGCTGGATCTGGCATTGCCACGGTAACCGGGCTGCTCCGTTCAGCCGCACTGATTTTTCTTTTCGTTGTTTCTTATTTTTCTTAGGAATCTCCCCGAAGGAGAAGATCCACATCGCTAGCGACACAGAAAATCGGTGAGTCTTTTTTTTTTTTTTTTTTAATGATTATTTATATGTATAGACTGGTCTAGTTAATGCATTAAGGTTGATCGCGTGATGTCAGTGGTTACTAAGGTAACTGCTACCTTTCATTACGGGGATGAGTGTTACTGTAGGTCGAGGACGCGGTAATATCCTTCGTATAGCAAGAAATATTGTAATATTCTCACGTTTAGTTAAAGATAGAAATAATTTAGTGAGATCTGTTTGCGCAGATAAGCACATTTTCGGCGTCCAGTGTCCTTTGTGACTGATTCACTGAGACCATACTAAATCTAGACTACTAATCAGTATGGATCTTATCTATAGCTCCTGTAAGGTGGAGTAATATTATGCGTACTGTTTAGTAGGCAAGTATTTATGCGGCGTAGGCATGTACTATCATTGATTTTTAAAAGCCAAAATGCTTACTGGACAAAAAAATGACAAATATACAAAAGACTAATTTAAACCCAAAATATATACTATATATACTATTTTATCATATTGATTGGCAGGAATCTTCCATTACAGATGAAAAATAATAATAATATAGGTTATAGGTTTATACGAACCCTTACCCTGGGGGTTATCACCGTGTCGTCAAGCCTGCCTGTTTCTTAAAATTTGCCTTAAATATTCAATCTCCGCTTTAAAATTAAAATACACGGACAACGCAATCTGTAGACGGTGAGATTAGATAAAGAAGACGATAAGGGTGGGCATTAGGAGGGCATGGGGGAGCAATTGCCACCCTTATCCAAAACGATCATCCAAATGACTCCATGCCCCGTAAAAGCAATCAGAATCGTAGAATTACAACAAAAAAAAAAGGCCGGAACGATGATGTAGTGGTTAGCACTATCGCTTCACACCTCCAGGGTCCGGGTTCGATTCCCGTCTCGGGGTCTGTGTGCATGTTTTCCTCGTGCTTGGTAGGTTTCCTCCGGGTGCTCCGGTTTCCTCCAACAGTCCGACGACATGCAGATTAAGCTCACTGGCGTTCCCGTTGTGTGTGAATGTTGACCCTACCACAGTCGTAAAAATGGGAGTAAGTACAGTGGTAATTCTAACGGTTCCTAGTTGGATGAATTGGACTCATAGATCATTGGCACAATCTTTCAATTCATGACACGTAAGAGCAGTTCGTCATGTAAACACATTTGTCTAAATCGCAGTCAGAGGATCAGTAGAATGAATAAGAGCAGCTGTTGCAACAAAGGCAGAGAGGATTGCTGAAGCAATAATACAGCACTGTTTATATGCATATTTATATTTAAATAAACAAACTCTAGTGTGTAAATTCAGTAATAAATCTGACACTCGTACAGTTTTTTTTTTTAATTGTGGAACGCTTCCAGATAAGTGAAGCATTCGGACAGATTTTGGACAGAAATTGAAACTAATTGAATTTAGTCGTTTTTTATATTGAAAGCATATTCAGAGCGTGTAGTGTTGAGTGTAGACAGTCGTGTATAAAAAAAAATAATTAAAAAAGCTAGGAAGCTGTTCCAGATGTTTTAGTCTTTTTCCATAATCTTATAGTGAACGACAGAAAAAGAGAAAAGAGAGCAGGAGTTTGAGATACGTGTTGTCCTCTGCTTTCCTACAGATAATGTATTTGTAGTTGTTTCATCCTTTGTGTGGGAGCATCTGTGTGTGTTTGTGTGTGTGCGTTCACACTGACTCATAATGACATGGCTTGAGATGCTGGGAAGTGGAAAAAAACAACATGCGCATTAAATGCCGCTTCTCAGAACAATAGTATGTCCTGGGTGAATCCCAAAAGTCTCCACATGTAGAGGAAATGAACATCATCAAGGAAATTAAATACGAAACACAAGGTGTGTTCACGCAGGTTCAGTAGGAGAGCCCTTGACTTCATGCGTGTTTTCAAAGAAAGAAGGTGTAAGTTGCATTTTGTTAAAAATGTGTGAAGGGATGTGTTTTGGGATTCCCTGTAGAATCGGTTGTGTATATATAATAGTTTGCAATATAAAACATGCACATGTTACCAACATTACATCAGAATTGTATTAATGAGCATTAAGGTGTGCTAATACACCTGGTAAAAAGCCAAAATATTTTCAGTGCTGTGTCACTTTACAGCTGTGTCTTCATACAATCGCCAAGAGCTATTAATCAAACTGACAGACAGGGTATGTACCCTGCTAACTCCAGTTAAATAAGCCTTAGCTCCCTATTTAATAAAATTCTTATGAATCCTCTAAATACAACCGATGACATGGGCAGTCTGTTTAAACATCTCTTTTTAGATAGATAGATAGATAGATAGATAAGTTATTAAAAATAAATAAATAAAAACAGAATCTGAAAACTGCACTTTAAGGTGCTTTAACAAGGTAAAGCACTATAAGAATATACTGTTTCTATGTATATGTACATGTACACGATGATTGTATATACAGGAGTACATAAGGTGACTGTACATAAGGTGTAATATTAATTTTAAAAATTGGGAATTAAAGTAGTGCAATCAGGTGGACAACAGAATGTATACGAACTGTAGGAGCCAGACAGATAATATCAGATAATAATAGTGTGATAACAGTGTGATGTTGAAGTGTTAGGCAGCTGAATCAGAATCATGATGTGGAGGAAACATTAAATCTACTAAAAGACTACAGTAAAATCATTAATCTAGTCTAATAAAACAAATGAACAAAACATGTACAAAAAAAAAATCACATATAATTAGTGGTGCGTTTACCATTTATTTATTTCTAAATGTATTTCAGTTTTTGTTCATTCATTTCATTCACTTCTTTCATTTATTTAGTTTGTTTGTTTTGCTTGGGTCTTATTATTATTGTTTTCATTTTGTTATTCCTTATAGTCATTTATTAGTTTATTTTGTTTGTTTCAGCTGGGTAATATTTTTTGTTCATTCATTCATTGTTTTGTTTTAGTTGGGTTGCATTTTGTTTTCATTTATATCTTGATTTTGTTTGTTGTAGGTGGGTAATAGTTTATGTTTGTTTGTTTAACCCTTATAATGGCTACTGGTTTTGTTTAGTTTTTTTATTTATTGCTTGTTTTTTGTTGTTTGTTTTGTTTGGTTTGTTTTAGTTGGGTAACAGTTTGTTGTTTATTGTTATATTTTTGTTTGTTTGTTCACTCACTCCTTGTTTTTTATTTAGGTTAGTTTTTATTTGCTGATTTACTCCTTGTTTTTTTTTTTTTTTCTTTGTTTACTTATTTATTTGTTTGTGACTTTGGGTCTCTGAGGGGTCTGTTTTTGCCTTAACAAGATGAAACGGGGATGATGCCCCAATAGTTTTCACCCAGAAGATGAAAACTAGCTCACATTTACGTCAAAAATTAAATAAATATTTTATATATAGAACTTGTAATATAGTTGTTAAATCTATTTTTTTTTTTTTTTTGTCAAAGAGCTGAATCAGTGTTGGAGTCAGTCAGGATAAAAATATTGTCTGCCTTCGGCTCCAAGCTGTGTTGAGTGCTGAGTGATTTTCACATATAAAGGGGAAAAAAAGTCTGTTTTGTGTTTCGTGTGGAGTTGATTAGGGAGCTGCATCTCCTTTGTGAAACTGCACTGTGGGTTGTGTACGTTCTCTCTGATTGCCAGCGTTGCTCATTCTGTTACAACTCCAACTGCATTTTTTAACGATGAGAGCCGAGTTTCCCGAAAGCATCAAGTCGAACGTTCCCTTATACCAGTCCGTCTCAACGTTTCGGTGCTTTCAAGTAATTACCTGTACAGTTTTTCAAGCTTTTGTTTATGTCTACAGAACGTCTGCGCAATAAACCTAAATGTGCCTGTGTGTGTGTGTGTGTGTGTCAGACATGGTGAAGCTGGGCAGCACTTTTGGCGAGAAGGTGGAGAGGGAGCCGTCTCTGGAGGATGGCTTTGATAACATCCCTCTGATCACACCACTGGAGGTTAACCAGCTCCAGAAACCATTTCCAGATAAGGTAAGCAATCGCGCATGACAGCCAGCACCTCGAGGTCTCCGCATTACCACGGCAACTCCCTTCCTCCACTGTGTATTCTGCACATGACTCCAGACGGAGCTTAAGAAGAGGAGAGTGCAGTCGAAGCCAGCGTGGCTGTATTAGAGTATTAAAGGGATGTCAAGGGATTGTCAGCGGCGTAGCTGTGACATTGTCATACATAATGCTGCTGAATGCGTTTTGATGCACTCTCTTGCTAAATGTCTCCTGAGGACTAAATATGATTTCACACACACATACACAGATGGCGTGATTAGTACTCGGTCTGCTCAGAGAGAATCAGAGCAGAGTGTTTGTGTTTCATAGGCAAGTGACTCATTTCCCAGTGACAGTGATGGCCAAAATCGCATTGCATTACAAGATCTGCGTGTTTGTCATCGCTTGTGGCTGTGTATGCATACGTGTGTGTGTGTGACGTGAAAAAAGATATTGCATTCTGAATCCAGCAACATAAGATTTTCTGCCAGCCCACTGGTTTTAGTTCTTAGTCTTTGGCTTAGAACTCACATGCATGGTAAACTGTCAGGATGAGATGGTGAGTCATAGTTTTGATCAGGTTTATTGTTTATTCGCTTCCTACAGCATGCTGGAGAAGGAGTTGGGCAAATCGGAGCTAAGAGTTTGTATAGACACGAGTGTGTGTGTGTGTGTGTGTGTGGGAATGGTTTCATATAATTTTAGCAAATATAAATAAAAGGAGGCAAAGATCCAATTAGCTGCATTACTAATTGTGGTAATGTTTACAAGACTAGCGTTTGCATGTGTAAGAAAGAGCTAGAATGTGAGATGTCGCCACCAGGCATCTGCATTTTTGGATGTTGAATTATTCATTCTTAGTCTGTCAGCTGATTACAACTGGGAAGAACCTGATAATAAGTATTAAAAATATAACTGTACTGCTTAATAGTTAATAATATTCAATTTTTTTTTCGCTTACCCCAGAAAGAAAGCTGGGGTCAGAGCGCAGGGTCAGCCAGGTTACAGCAGTGCCCCTGGAGCAGATAGGGTTAAGGCCCTTCCTTGCTCAAGGGCTCAACAGTGGCAACTTGGCGGTGCTGTGGCTCGAACCACCTACCTATCAATCATATAAGCCAGATCTTTGCCAATTTGAGCCACCACTGCTACTAATCATTTCATTACTGATACCCAAACCTCTCAAGGTGTAATGCACTATTCTTGAGGATTTTTGCAGTCTATAAGGACAATCTGTACGATTTTTAAACAAGTGCCAAAACATGCAGTTCCTCAAATGTCCACTGGGGGCTGCTTCCAAAAGCAAGTCTATCCCCATATATCTCCATGTTAAAATGCTCAACTATACAACAGAAATAAACATGTTTACAGCCTGGTTCATACAACAATTTTGGTCTCCGTAGCTAGACTTGGCGGGGAATGTTTATGTAACCCCTCAGTTAAAATTATATTAAGTGTGTAGCTGATTTGAGTGACCACTAGCTGTTTGCCATGCATCACTTTAGCTAACCAGCTAACAGGAATCATTGTAGTTTAACTTGCCATAAGAAATGTAGGAGTTGACAAGGGATGATGTGTAGAGTATGGATGACAACGTACAAGCAATTTTAGATAAGCTAAAGCTAATCTGACTGCCTTGTGGTTGGTAAATGATTTAGGTAGGCAGGTCCCCAACAAAATCCAGGCTCAGTTTGCTCCGTGCATTTCTTGATTTTATGGGTAAACCGGGGTTTAGGCGGAGGCAACTCCTGCCAGTATGGTGACACCCAGAGCTCAGACAGTTGAACTTCAAGACCTCTCTTTAGAAAACCTATGTGTGATGTCACAGAGGGTTTGTCCAGTCCTTTTGATGGTTTGGGGCACTAGTGGCTCTGTGGTAGGTGTTTCGCCTGCCATGCGAAAGGCCTGGGTTCGATTCCCAGCCATTGGATACACTGCCGTTCCCAAGCCCGGGTAAAATGGGAGGGTTGCGTCAGGAAGGGCAGGCGGCATAAAACCAGTGCCAAGCTTGTATGTGCGGACCAGTTCTGCTGTGGCGACCCCTTGCCGGGAGCACCTGAAAGACCAACAAGAACAAGAACATGGTCTGTTGTCTATCTTCTTTGTAGGTCATCGTCAAAACAACCACCGAGTATCAGCTGCAAAAGAAGCAAAAGAAGAAGCTGTACATGCCCGGCATTAAGAAGTTGAACATAAACCTTTATGACGAGGTGTCCGAGAAGGTCAAGGTAAGCTGATCGTTCCTAAACCCATTACAGTTTAATAACAATCTCATGTATAATAGCTGCTAAATTATTCCGTTAGGTTTATGTTCGCCGGTTATATTTTACTGGCCTATCAAACAAGGGCATGAACTGTTTCTAAACAGCCATATAGTTCACCCCTGTGCATGTGGTTTCATATGACTATTATCCACATGGCCAAGTTTCCTACAGTCTGGTTCACCTCAATAATTCTAGACTTTCCTCATCTCTTTTATATGCTCACTTTGGCCTTTTTCATGTTAATTCATTTGAAGGTTTGCTGCAGAGCACATATAACTTCGTGAAATAAACTACTTTAGCCAAAAGGGAAGCCAGAATTTAGTACGGAAAACGAAATAATTTAGTCTAGTCAAGTGGACTACAAAAAATGCAAGACTACAAAAAATGTGTGACACCATAATTTGACATGAATATATTTAGTTAAATGGATTTAAAGGACTTTAGTAAATGCTTAATTGAAAACATTGAACATAAAATAATACAAGATTAATTCAGCATTTGACCTTATTCTCGTGATTTCAGATAAATTTGAGTAAAACAGGAAAAGAAGTTTGATTAAAGGTTCAAGTTAACATACTGTATAGTACTGTGCAAAAGTCTTGAGCCACCCCTTATTTCTTCATATTTAGCTTCCAAGGAACCAGACTTTCTTGTATTTTTAATGTACGTAGTCTTGAGAAGTAGTTCTCCAGCTTTCCTGGCGGACTTTTTTGGCTCTCGGTTTTGGCAAGTGTTTAGCTCTTACTTTCAGTCTAGTCCCTGTACCTGAGCAGTCTCAGAGGAATGTGTTTTGTTTGTTAAGTCATATAGTGACCTATGAATAATTCAAGCATAAAAAAAAAACATCTAACCTTAGTCATAAACCAGTGAGAAACAGGTGCAGATGATGACAGATGCTGAGGCGGTTGGAACAGACAAGAGGGGAAATGAGATTGCTGCTAAGGTTGTTACATAAACAACCAATGTTTAGGTACTTTGCAGCCTGTCAGAGTAAAACATTTGCTCTCATTTCTTTTAATCTCATTTTATGTAATTTAATATTAAAAATGAGAGTGGCTCAAGACTTTTGTACAGTACATGTGCCTGCCAATGCTTTAGTTGAAATAATCTTCAGATAATTCATTTTTCTGAAGGTAAGCTTCTAATTAGCTTGTTTAATCCCTGTCCAATACAAAAATGATAAAGAGACAAAAAGCACTGAATGGTTTTTTTTTCTTCTCAGGTTTTTTATTTGCACAATGACTAAAAAGTGAATTTTTTTTATTTTTTATTAAAATGTTGTCTCTCAGCCTGCTAAGTTTTCCTGTTAGCATTGTTGAATGTTGACACCTCGGTTTTTACAGATGCTATGAAATTATATTAGGCTTATACAAACCTAAATATCATCTTCGGACAAGACGAAACTTGAGGAGAACTAGAAAATATAGTGTTATATAAATATATAAATAAAAGTGTTCTAGGCTTAAAGTGTTGTTTTGTTATTGGGAAAATTGCTTTTGTTAGCGCCTGTGGAAAACTGCTTCCCTTGCTTCTACACAAAATGGTGGTGCTGCAATTACTGTCATGTCTCCCTGCTTGTTAAATATTTGCATAATGACTTTGTGTATTAATCAGCTTATTTTAATACACTTGGTGTGTGTGTGTGTGTGTTTCAGCTCACAGGACTTATTCTCATGACCTTGGCTTTCCTAGCATGTCTGCTGCTACTGGTTATGTATAAAGCTCTGTGGTACGACCAGCTTAGCTGCCCCGAGGGCTTCGTCCTCAAGGTAACAACAGTTTTTGCCCTGAACGTATCACCACATCTCTATCAAACAAAATCAAACAAGCCTTGAGGGAGTCCGTACTTCAGACATCGCGCCGTTGCTTAACAGGGCCGGAAAGGGAAATTAGCATTAGCACAGAATCCTTATTCATGTCTACTGTGCCGTTCTCAAAATAGCCTCATCGCTAGCGTTTCCACAGTCGACCCTAAACCCCAACCACACACATTCTTATACAATAGTTTTACCTCAGCACATTCAATACAGTGATAATATTAGCTTATCGCCTTTGGTTAGCTAGACAAGTAGCATCAGGGCATTTTCTTTCCTTCAGTGTAGGAGTGTAAGAATGTCATTAATTAGTCTTAGCTGTGACTAAACTGTGATTAAGGCCAAATCTTGTTGACATGCAGAAGCCTTGAGTCAGAGAAACCGCACGGTATCGCTGTTACCATTTGATTTGCTTCCGGCAGCCGTGTGTGATCGTCCATGACACAGCTACCGCTTTATTTATTTATTTATTTATTTATTTATTGACACTGCCAGGACTGAATGTACATTTTCAGTAGGGTTTTATATTTAGTTTTCCATGGCAGTTTGATATTCTGGTCATGCTCACAAAATGAAAACACTTCTTCTAAGCAAACCTTCACAGAATTTCACAACAAAGGTGGGGGAAAATAGTAATTAATTTTAAAATGCGAATTAAAAAGATCTAAAAACAGCCTAAAGCATTTGCATCTAAAAGGCAAAATAAGCCGGGGCTATCAAACACTTTCAAATTTGCTTTCAAATTTTAATTACTCATAGGGATTAGTATTCGAATGCATTTGTACACTAACAGGCCTAAAAAAACAGACATTAGCAGTAGCAAAACACCATTAGTTTGTTTCATCCAAAAGAATTAGCTTTCTTGTCAGTAGCTTGATTTTCATTTTCATTCAAACATCCACTATTTTTATCATAGCTATTAGCAGATTATACCAGATCTGACTGTCTGATTAGCCATCTGTGACATTAATGCCAGCTCCTGATGAAAATATTAACATGCTCATTATTTTAAACCATTATTGTTTCTATAGTAACAGTCCACTCACAAGAAACTGTATCACATACGCTCTATATAATCTATAGCGAATATAATAAACAGCTTAACATTCATTCTTTTTAAAAAATGTAAAAAAAAAAACACACGCACAATGCTCTTGTTTTCTATAAGAAGATATTTTTATGCTTTTTTAATATTTAGTTTTTATGATTATGGTGTATCTTTGTATAGATAAAGTAACCTAAATGGTACTAGGAAGTCGCTTATTTTTTAAATTGTAATATTAAGGTAAAAAGCGTCATTCTTAATGCAAATCAGAGTAAAACACTTGTTAATGGTAACGTTTTAGACTACTGTATGTGCAACCGCGTCATAGTTTTCTCTCTTGAAACAACAAATTATGAATTATGGAGTCACCAGTCACCAGACGATACAATATGATCATGATTCCTAGATGCTGATTAAGATTGCGATTCTGTAAGTATCACGATTTTTTTAAAAATATCCCTTTTTTGTAAATTTTTTCCTTGCAATTTTAACACCTTGAGCCTTTGAAAATGTCATAACTCAAATAAGATTTATACCTTAGCTTTAGTCAACAGCTTCACAGCTGAAGTAAAGTTTCTGGTGCACCATTCGAGTGCTCATGCACTCAGCCTACAGTGGGGGAAATAAGTATTTGATCCCCTACAGATTTTCTAAGTTTGCCCACTTACAAAGAAATGAAGGGTCTAT
>JAQMYK010000010.1:13083491-13096096 GCA_030014345.1 Clarias buthupogon
CGTGTATTTTATCTATTTTGAACTTGTTGTTTGATCTTATTGGTTTAGAAATTGATATTTCAATAAACAGTAAACTTAGCCGATTTCATTATTATTTTGTTGACAAGTGGGGCTTGAAAATTCGCCCACCCCCTTAAGTGGGGAATGACGGAAAAAGTTTGAGAACCACTGTGTTAAGGTAACACTAAAACATGGGACCTTTAAAGGAATAAAGGAGCTTTTTTTAAAACTATTTCATCCAGGATTTTTTTAAGTCACTTTATAATCCTGTAATTTTTTTAATTAAAGGGGTTAGAACAGAAAACCAGATTAATCAATGTTGTATGATTATGTAAAGTAGTCTGTGTAGCCAGAATTACTTTAACTGTATTGCCCCAGAGTTTATAAGCAGAAAAAGAAATAATTTGTGAATACTTTAATTGTTTGAGTGTAACAATTTTATTGTTAGTTTGGGAATTCACTTCTTTGAATAAAACCTAACCACAGCCTCTCCCATGAAGAAGTAGTCTCTTCTCTAAAAAAAAAATTAATAAAAATTTAATAAAAAAATAATAATAATAAAAAAATAAAAATATATATATAAGGGATTAGAACAGAAAACCAGATTAATCCCTTCAGAGATGGGACTACTCTTTTACAAGGAACACTTAACTGCTTGTTGTATGATTATTTAAAGTAGTCTGTCTAGCCAGAATTACTTTTACTGTATTGCCCCAGTGTTTACAAGCTGAATAGGAAATAATTTGTGAATACTTTAATTGTCTCAGTGTGACAACGTTAGTGTTAGTTAGAACCAGAAGTATCTCTCTCTAATCTCTTCTCTAAAAAACATATATAGATTTGAAGCTTAATATACACATATATCTTGACAAATTCAATAAATCACACTGCTAAATATTTTACTGATGGTAAACTGATGCCCGGCTGTAAGAGCAGTGAGAATAAATCCATCTGATGATAATAGCCGTAACACTTTGGTCAAGAAAGAGGTTAATAAAAACAAGGAAAGGTACGGGCAGAGAAAGCAAGCAAGGGAAAATGAAAGAGCAATGGAAATATAGGATCCAGACACAATGATTAAAATGGAGTTATGAGACTGTGAGTGGATGAGGATCAACGCCGTGGGCTCTGTGTTTGTGTGCATGTGTGTGTGTGTGGACCTCTGTATGATCTGGAGCAATGGCGCCAGAGGAGAATAGCACTTTCACAGCAGACAACCTGAACATACACTTTTACAAACACTCTACCTCCTCTGCTTTCACACGCACAAACACATCTCTCTCTCTCTCTCTCTCTCTCTCTCTCTCTCACAGACAAACAGACTGATGACAGCAGCATTACACATTCCCCTGACCTACACCATAATTATTTCTGCCCTACAATCCAGTCCCTCATCATCACACCATTAGTGTCACCCACCTCGCACTCTGCTCTCACACGCACACACACACAAACCCCTTACATCAGAAACACATTTAGAGCACAGAGCAGACAAACCTTGAATAGAATCTGAAAGAGGAAAAACACCAACAGGGCCACCTAGAGGCCACTTTGAGAAGCTGCCTGCGACTGCCATTAATTACGGAAATTGAATTAATCCTGAACAATAAGCCTAAATAATGGTTAGAGAGTGATTAAAAAGAAGTTGGCCTTTTTTTTTTTTCCTTCTGTGAATAAATTTTCCATAATTAACTCCAGTTGGTGCTGGAAGGGAATTTGCTAGTGGTCTAAGCTGGAGGTAGTAATTATCATAGTACTTGTGGTTGAGAATACGAGGTCACTTTGGTCATTTTGCTCATTCAAATGGCATCGTCTGTGCCATCCCACTCGAAAAGAACAGGCCTGTTTAATCTCCTCTTCCTTTAGTCACTGGACAAATTATTTTTACAACATCCTGTAATTAAACCTTAGGCTAGTAACTAATGGGTGAAATGTCAAGGAACAACAGAGGGTTTTCATTAACCATGGCATCTCAGCATGCTTGCGTGTTTGTGTGCTGGGTTTTGGGGGCTGTTTGTTGTCCTAAACTGTTTTTTTTTTTTTTTTTTTAAGTTATTATGGTTAAAATATGGGAAAGGAAACATCTGACTCAAACCCCCCTCAGACAGTTAAGGCTTACATACAACCGTCAGTATTTCGGCTAGTTTTTGCGGCTAGTTTTTGTGTACTAACAAATTGCTCGAACCCTCACATTTAACTTTGGTTTTTATAGTTTTTTTTCTAGTATCTCACACTTGTTTCTGGTCACTTGGCGGCAAAACATAAATATAACAAAATGCACTTAATTCATTTCTGTATTTAAATTGAAAAACCCAGCGTGAACAACTTGCAGGTTCTTATGTAATCAAATTCAAAGTCCATGGAGTTATTTTTTCCCCCAGATTAAACCTCTCTTCTCAGCTGCTCGGTCTGTTTCCTACTTTACCCGCTGACTGCATTGCATTCTGGAACTTTGAAGTCACTTGGCACTGTTTCGTGTCCACTAAATTTACGCTGGATTTCTCATTAACCTCACGTTTAACATCACGAGGAAATATCGAGTGAATAAAAGTTGTGCTTTTTTAATCTAAGAAAGAAACATGACTGCTGTTGATCCTATTATGTTCAGGATTTGATCTTCTGTTGGAGGCCCAATGTAACAGCAATACATTTTCACAGCTATAAGGTAAATACAACAACAACAGAGAAAACAGTACAAGAATAAGGTAGTGGTATCGGTGCTAAAAAGTGTCTGTTTCAGATAGGATCACATAACACCTTTTTCATTATACTTAATGCTTCTTATGAAAATATACATAAACATTATATTTTTGCTAAATACAATTTCATGTTTTTTTAATGTAGTGTCCGTAACGTTTTTTTAAATCTTGCAAAGATCTTAACTGTCATTCAGATAAAACTTGGCCAATTTAGATTTCACATGGAAAGACATAAACTTGAAAAAGTGTACAGTATTATTCTAAAATGCAAAATTGTTAAGATATTTCAACATGAATTTAACATGGTTACGGAGACTACGGATTTTTTTGGTTTTTACCAAAAAACTATTTTTTATAGATGTTGTGATTGTATAAGTTTACACCAATTTGAATAGCCATACTCATAAAGAAATATGAATAATTAGCATTTTTAATTATTATTGTTTGATAAGTGAGAAAGTATAACAATGGAAAATTTCTATTTTTAGAGGCACATATAAAATCATCTCTCCAAAATGGCAAGATTGGTCACTTCCAGGTCGCATAAACTTCAGAAGAAGCTTCTTTGGCACACACATTTTCTATATTATATGTAACATAAAAAAAATTAAATCAGCACCAGTACTGTGTTTTGGCCATCAGCAAAACTAAGCTCATGACAAATGTTTCATAAGTGTATCAGTGTGCAAGTCTGGTTTTTGAGTAGGTGCTTCCAAGAGAAAAGAAAGTTTTAGTCAGTCAGAAAAAGACTTAATTTCCATAATAAATGTAATTTATCAGCTGTAAGGTACACTTTCTTTTTGGCACGGCTGTTCAGATTGTGACAGCTGGTGATTACCATTCAGCTCATTTGAATTGTCATGCTAGCTAAATGTTCGATGAATAAAGCTGTTGTTAGCTGGTCTTACCTAATGTATTCCCACAATCTGTTTTTCCTTGGCACACTAATTTGCCATCATTATCAAAACGCAGTGGGTATTTCGAGGCAGATATAAGATTTTTACTTTTGTACATCATTTTTTGTACTGTACTTTGAAACTCAAATTTAATTTTAACCTTCAATACTTCAACTTTATTTAGCTGAGTAATTGCACTTTAACCTGAGTATAGAATTCGGGTACCACCTCTGCTCGGTGGAGAGCCGGCTCCTTTAACAGCTAGCTGCTTGGATTGTGATCTGCCTCAATTGGATAAAAGTGCCTTCTAATTAAATAGAAGTACATTTATATTGTCCAAGCAGAGAAACTCGGTCCAGCAAAGGGAGTGTCGTGCAATTTGAGTTGAGTCATTTTATCCTGTCTGATCCAAAATATGATGAAGGATGACTCCTGGCTCAGCCCGTGTCACAGCCTATTTTTCTAATAGACGGGCAATTATCCACTGACTCAGCTTGATCAGGACAGCACGGCTTAGCTCAGTGTTGTTCTTCATCCTTTCAGCCTTTCTTCCTCCCATACACAGAAACCAGTGCTAATTTCTATTGTTTATCAATGCTACAATGAACTAGTATTAAATAAATTTTAAACTTTGCAGTTAAAATATATGATGAAATGTAATGATATCTTTGTCCTACAAATAAAATTAACAGAAGTGTATCTTCATCTTTGCACATTCGAAACAGTGTACAATGTGCTCCTCAGTATATGGAGCTTCGAACACTCCACAATGCCCCTGAGTCGGACTGATATGGTAGGCTCCAGGCAGCCCTCGCGCCGTTTAATGCCTTACCCCTTCACTCAGTCACTCGACTTCTCATGAAGATGATGGTGTACAGTAATGAGCAGGACATCTTCATAGTGTGAACCTACTGGGTCACCAAATTGTTTAAGCGATGTCAGTGAATTTTGGAAGAAATATGGCATATTTTTTTGGTTCAGATTGCTTCATCATACTGTATAGCGAGAGTTATTAGAGAATATTCTGGGCCTCTTTCGAGTGAATCACCCTGTAGGTGCATGCCATTCCATAAACGTTTCAATGCAACCTAATTGCACGGATTATACAGCACATATATAAGAATTTAATCCACTGAAATGAAAAATTAGACATGAGAGCTATGTTACTGTTATGTTGCTAGCAGCTGATAGTTACAAATAACCAGTCCATCTGTTCAGGCTTGATTGTTTCTGCATGGGTTTGCACATGCTTTATAGTAAAAGTTGTTGCAAAAAAATGCAGCACAATCCAGATGTGTTTTGTAAGTTAATTTCCAGCGAAATACAATATTCTTACATTTAATACGCTCAAACCTTTCCCTCAGGAAAAGCATCTTATTATTTTAGCATATTTGATGTAGTTTTATTAATTAAATCAGTTTGGACTTGCAGTTGATTTTGAGATCATTTTAGCATTAGTTGTGTTGGAAATCATTACAGTCTCAGATGAGTTTAGGGTTCAATATAGTTTCAAATAAGTTGCATTTGGCAGACACCCTTATCCAGAGCGACTTGAATTTTTATCTCATTATACATCTGAGCAGTTGAGTGTTAAGGGCCTTGCTCAAGGGCCCAACAGGGACAACTTGTCAGGGGATTTGAACCTGGGACCTTCCAAACCGTAGTCCAATGCCTTAACCAGTGAGCTGGGTGATTTTGAGTTGTTTTTTTATGTAATTTGAGTTTGACGTCATTAGAGTTGGAGTTCATTAAAGTTTGAGCTCTTTTATTGTAATGTAGGATTGTATTCATTATAGTTTTAGGTAAGTTTGAGTTCTTAAGTTTTCAAGGAGGAGATGAAGAAGGTGCAGACTGAATTAAGGGACAAGACTGCAGTGGGCAAGGAGACCTACAGGCAGAAGCTTGAGAGCAAACTCAAACTGAACAACTTCAGGGAAATGTGTAGTGGTATAAGAACCATCACTGGTCATGGTACAAAGACCAACAAGGGTATGATGAGAGACCTATATGTGGCCAATGAGCTCAACTTCTTCTTTAACAGATTTGATGGTATGGCCTCCATACACCCATCTCCTCTTATGACTCCTTTTCCTCTCCTTCCTCTGCACCCTCATGTCCCATCTCTGTTTAATGACTCTCCAGGATCCTGGACATTCACCTCAGATATCCTGATCCCATTTTTCCAGGACTCTCTAACAACCCTCCAGCCTCTCCTTTCACCATCACCATAGAGGATGTGGGAAAAAAGTTTAGTCGCTTTTGTCCAGGAAGGGCTGCAGACCCAGACAGCCCTCAAGTTCCCAAAGGATGTGTTTGCGGTATTTCACCATATTTTCAGCTTGAGTATGAATCTGATGCTTGTCGCTGACCAGTGCATACCCTTGTGAGTGGTTCTAATGCCCAAGAAAAAAAATTGCAAAGACACTCAGCGACAATAGACTGCATCCTTAGCTGCATACAGAGGATCTAAAGTTGACTCGACGACTTTATGAAGGTGTGTCTGGAAGAGCTTCTCCAGTGGCTTCATGACATATGGAGACAAAGCCACTGGAGAAGCTCTTCCTGATACACCTTCATAACGTCGTCGAGTCAACTTTAGATCCTCTGTATGCAGCTAAGGAAAAGGATAGGGCACCACAAGGAACAGTCCTACCTCCCTGTTCATATTCTATACATCAGAATTTAGATTCTGCTCACATTCCTGTCACCTGCAGACGTTTTCAGATGATTCTGCCATTGTTGGCTGTATCAGAAGGAGTCAGGAGGCTGAGTACAGAAGTGTGGTGGATAGGTTTGTGGACTGATGTGGACTTAACCACCTCCAGCTCAATGTTTCAAAGACAAAGAAGTTATTTTCAGAATTTTCAGTGTAATGCGAGTTTGCCTTGATTATGGTTTCAGACGGGTTTGTGTTCATTAGAGTTTCAGATGAGTTTCAGCTGTTTTCAGTGTAATTGACTTAATTATAGTTTCAGATGAGTTTGAATTCATTAGACTTTGAGTTGAGTTCATTAGAGTTTTAGATGAGTTTAGATTCATTTGAGGTTGAAGTGAGTTTGAGTTGTTTTAGTGTAATGCGTTTGACATTATTATATTCTCAGATGAGTGAGTTCTGTAGCGTTTGAGTTGTTTTAGTGTATTGTAAGTTTGGCATCATTATAGCTTCAAATGAGTTTCAGTTCTTAGAGTTTGAGTTGTTATTAGTCCAATGTGCATTTGGGTTCATTAGAGTTTCAGGTGAGTTTAAGTGTAATATGAGTTGGAGTTCATTGGAGTTTAAATAGTTTTAATGTAAGATATGTTTAAGTTCATGAGAGGTTGAGTTGTTTTTAGTGTAATATGAGTTTGAGTTGATATGAGTTGTTGTTAGTACAATGTGAATTTGGGTTAATTAGAGTTTCAGATGAGTTTCCATTCATTCAGTTCCAGCTGGTTTTGAATAGTTTTTGGTGTAATGTGAGTTTGAGAGATTCAGATTCAGATTACGCGTAGTGTATTTGAGTTCTTCAGAATTTCTGATGAGTTTAAGAATTTGAGTTTGTTATAATTTTTTTGTTTTTTTTGTGAAATGTGTGTTTTAAGTTTCTAGTGAGTTTATGGTCATTTGAATTTAAATTGCTTAGTGTAATCTTGCTATAGATCAATGTGAGTTTAGGCCGTTTAGAGTTTAGGTGAGTTTGAGTTGTTTTTAGTGTAATGTGAGGTTGAGTTCATTACAGTTTCGTGTGAGTTTAAGTTCATTAGAGTTCCAGGTGGGTTTGAGTTGTGTTAGTGTAATGTGAGTTTGAGTTCATTATAGATTCAGATTTGTTTAGATTTTTTTAGAGTTTGTGCTGTCGTGTTCATGTGGATTAGAGTTCCAGGTGTGTTTCAGAATTTGAGTCCATTAGAATTCGAGTTGTTTTGTGTAACGTGAGTTTGACTTCATTATAGTTTCAGATGGGTGTGAGGTCATTAGAATTTGAGTTGTTTAGTTTAATGTGATTGAGTTTGTTAGTTTCAGGTGGGTTTGAATTGTTTTGTAATGTCAATTTGACTTCATTAGAGTTTAAATTGTTTCTAGTGTAATGTGAGCTTGAGTTCATTACAGATTCAGATGGTTTTGATGTTTTTAATTGTAGTGTGAGTTTAAGTTGATTCTGTTTAAGTTTCTTGGTTAGTGTTTCAAACGAGTTTTACATAATTTATTTTCAGCTGATTTTTTTAATCATTAGAGTTTGAGTTGAATTTAAAATACTAAAGTTTTTGGTTGAGGTGGAGTTTATTTACTCTTACTGTATTTATATTTGTCAAATTATCTTATATATTAAGATATTGTTAAGATAAATCAACTGCAATAGCTAAACTCATGCTATCCCTCTTTATACTCTTTCCAAAGTAGACAGAGATGGGTGTTATCACAAGGCTATTTAGCTATATGTTGAATCCCGGCATAGATCACCATGTCAGACTGTTTAAAGGCCCCATGGTAAAGTGTATTTAAAGTGACTTTATAAATCATTGCTCTTGAGCTACCGTGTGGAATTTGCACTTGGCCTGCCTGTGATTTGTGCTGGGGTCATAAAATTGTCTTCTGCAGTGCACAGGATGGAGATTTTATAGGCCTTTCTGCTGTTTGTACATTTCAGGACGCTTACAAGAAAAACAAACAGATTGTAATGACTTTATGGATCGCATTGTTGGGTTTAACCACTGAGCAGAAGATTTCAAAAGCTCTGGGATCTTAAGAAAGAAATGTTTGCATGCCATGCATTAGCTTGCTTGTGCTCTCAGCAATGCCACATTTCCTTATGTGGGTTCTGACTACAAAAAAAAAAAAAAAAAAAAAGCCATATTGGAGCTATAAAGCCAACAAGGAAAAAATGAAATGACTAACAACTGTCATAATGACAGCTGAAAGACATGCCATGAACTGTGTGTATGTTTGTGTGTATTACCTAGAGGGGTACCAATGCCAAGACTAAATTGTCTGTGGCTATTTAAGAACAACATTTAGCCTCAATTTAGTCGGCGAGGAGCAGCACAGTTCAGAAACATTTTCCAAGCCCTGCAGCTTGGAGCAATTTACATTATATGAGGGAAACACCGGAACAAACATTTGAGTGCTCTCCATAACGTAATCGATGGATTTATGTGGACTCAAATGCTAGTTATAGCGAAGCCTGGTTACGCACACAACACTCAGAAACATTCTGCAAAATGCACATCAGGCCATTGTGAGGAGGAGGTGGGCAGGGGTATGTACTTTGTTCTTCTCCTAGGTGATGTGATTGGTGTATCCAAGCTCTTTTTATCAAATTGTCTGGATGAAGGAGTTGGGAACGACTGAGCTGTTAAGCTTTGCCATGATTTTATTCAGTGCGTTATGTGACATTTACATTTGCCAAACTCATTACAATTTCATTACAAAATAAATCCTGCATACCAATGAAGATTGTATGTTAATTTAATTTCTATGCAAACCAAGATGATTTTTTCCCCTAGTGCACTGTGTTGGCATACTATACACTGCAGTAGTATGCATTCCTAGCTTCGTGGTGGCCTATAATAGCTTTTTTTGCACTACGCCCAAAAACCGCAAAGACTACTACTATACTAAAGAGTGTGTTAAAATAGTACGACTACACCAATAGGTAGTGCAGGCCTACTAATTAAACATGGCATTTTGTATGCTGGTAAAAAGACCCAGCCATGAATTGCTTCAACTAAAAAATATATAACAAGAATTAGCTTGTATGGGAAAGCAGTTTCCATTTGGCGTATCCTAGAAATGTCTATCACTGTGTAGTAATTATACTAGTCAGCAATTGTCCATGCTTCCTTTCAAAGAAAGACAATGAAATCCCGTAAAATTTGATGGTAACACTACATAATGTAGACTTAAGACATGCTTGCTTATAAAAGGCTTATACGCATTCCAGAAAATAACACACCCCACATCGTCCAACCCAATGGGACAAGAGGCGAAGCGAATTAATTAGAGGGCAAAACTATTTTAATGACTTGCAAATGGCACACGCAGCCATGGCGCTACGTCAGTGTCTGGCCGCGTGAGATCTCTGATCTTCTTTTATAGCAATTAGACGAGTGTTGCCAGATTGGTATATAGTGTATCATGCAGTTAGGCTATGTTTGTTTTGACACAAGTTTAGCCTAGTTTCACATCTTTTTTTGGGATCGCCACATCAGATCATTCAACATGCAAGTTATTGGCACAGGTTTTATGACAGATTACTTCCCTGCTGCACCCTTCTATTTCTCCAGGCTTGGGCCAGGCACTGACGATGGCCTGCATCTCAGTGGCTGGGTATTATTACGCCATGGGGCCATGGAGTTAAAGCCCTTGCTCGAGGGTTTAACCGTGGCTACCAATGTAGTGGTGGGGCTCGAACCCCTGCTCCTCAGATCAGCAACTCAGAACTTCAACTGCCTGCCAGACACCCAGCACATAGCAGAGCCCTTGTGAAGCCAAGCACCCAGGGACCAGAGCTGCCTCAATGGCTCAAAGGGGAACAGAAAACCTAGGTAATTTTAATGTTAATGTCTTATGTTTATAATGTATCAAATGACCGATCGTGTGTGTCTATATAAACAGCGCCGATGGAAGGTTTTTAGACCCTTTGAAGTTTTCCAAATTTTATGTTTTACACTCATCATAAAATGGACATCATAAAATGGACCGCATTCTGCATACAATATTCCACAATAACAAAGTAAAAACAGGTGTGTGTTTTGTTCATTTATTAAAAATAAAGACTGAAATATCCAGCTTACATAAGTATTCAGACCCATTTTTTAGTACTTGGTCAAAGCACCTTTGGCACAAATTACAGCCTCAACTCTGCTTGTGAATGATACTACAAGCTTGGCATGAATTTCTTTTGGAAGTTTCTTCCATTCTTCTTGGCAGAATCGCTCAAACTCAACCAGGATGAACGGGCAGGATCGTTGTACAGCCATTTTCAGGTTTTTCCAGAGATGCTCTATTGGGTTACGGTCCTAGACTGGAATACTCCAGTACTTTCAAAGAGTTGTTCTAAAGCCACTCCTGTGTTTTCTTGTCATTATGCATTGGGACAGTGTCTTGTTGAGCAGTAAACTTTTCTCTTTATACTAACAAATCTCCAGTCTCAGTCACAGAAAAACTTCCTCAAAACATGATGCTGCTGCCACCACCATGTTTGACTATAGGGATGGTTTCAATAAGGTGATGCACAGTGTCTAATTTTCTGATTTCAAATAGTTCAATCTTTGTGTCATCAGATCAGAGGTTTTTGTTTCAGATGGTCTGAGAATGCTTCAGGTGCAAATTCCCAGCTGACTGTCTTTTAGTGAGGAGTGCTTCTGTCTGGCCACTGTACTATATACCCCTGATTGGTGAAGTGCTTGTAGTGATGGCTATCCTTCTGTAATTCTCCACAGGCAAACTCAGGATCTCATTTTTAGTGACCCTTAGGTCTTGGTTACCTCTCTAATCAAGGGCCTTCATCCCCAAAATGTAGTTTGTCTGGGTGGCCAAACTTTACAGAATCACAACCAGAATCAATGTAAAACTTTACAGAATCTGGCCACCCAGCCAAACTAAATAATTGGGGATGAAGGCCCTTGATTAGAGAGGAGAGGTAACCAAGACTCCAAAGTGACTAAAAATGAGATCCTGAGTTCCCTTATGGAGATGGGAGAGAATTATAGAAGGAAAGCTATGACTTCTCAAAGTCAAAGTCGAAGTGAACTTTATTGTCAATATGAGAATGCAAACAGAATTTACACATTGGATCGAAATTTCATTCTTCAGACTCCAGATGTGCACAAAAGGATAAATAAATAAATAAATAAATAAATAAATGTAAAAAATTAAAAGTAGTGCAAAAAACTCACATATTACAAACAGACACAACAAGTAACAGAAGTGCACACAGGTTATGACAGTGAAACAGTAAAACATAACATGGGACATCTAGAGTGTTGCAGATTACCACTTAAATGTTACAGTGTCACAGGAAAATACAGTATGGTGGTTGAAGTGAATTGAGTGCAATAAATGTACGTAACGTAAAGTGCAAATGCAAATAGCAGCATGGATATATATTGTGCGCAATTATGTTTGTGCTGTTTTTGTTATGTTAAATGTCAACATGTCCATGGTATCTTTTGAGGGAGTTGATGAGTCTGATAGTTTGAGGGGAAAAGCTGTTGCTTAGTCTGGTGGTCTTGCAGTGCATGCTGCGGTAGCGCTTGCCGGATGGTAAAGGGGTAAACAAGTCATGAGCTGAGTGGGTGGGATTTCTGATGATGTTGATGGCCCTCTTGCTACAGCGGGACGAATATAAGTCTTTAATGACTGGTTGGGCTGATCTGGTGACCTGCTCGGCTGTCCTCACCACCCTCTGCAGGGCCTTCTGGTCAGCAGCAGTGCAGTTCCCGTACCAGACTGAGAGGCTGCTGGTGTGGATGCTCTCAATAGCGCATCTGTAGAAGGTGGTGAGTGCCGGAGGTGGAATTACTTAGGTCAGCTTTTCTTATCCTTCGGAGGAAGTGGAGGCGTTGCTGTGCCTTCTTGACTATGGAGGTGGTGTTGGTGGTGATGTCAGATCATCTGTGATGTGCACCCCCCAGAAACTTGGTGCCTTTCACAGACTCCACAACACTGCCATTTACAGTGAGAGGGGTATGCGGCTTGTGGTTCCACATTTATTTCTTTTGTTTTGCTGACATTAAGTTGTAGGTTGTTACTGTCGCACCAGTTGATGAGTTGATGTACCTCCTCTCTGTAGGCTGAGTCGTTGTCGTCACTGATGAGGCCCACCACTGTTGTGTCATCTGCGAACTTATGATATAGTTTGAATTGTATCTGGAACAACAGTCATTTGTCATCAGCGTGAACAGCAGAGGGCTCAGCACATATCCTTGGGGGACCCCGGTGTTCATGATGGTGGTCTCTGAGGAGTTTTTGCCAACTTTAACTGTCTGTGGTCTTTCTGTAAGAAAGTCAAGTATCCAGTTACATAGT
>JAQMYK010000010.1:13110832-13133649 GCA_030014345.1 Clarias buthupogon
AAAAGTTTAAAAGCATTAAAGCCTATTAGAGAGCATGGAGCGTTTCTGAGCAAGCACACCAACAAGTCTGCTAGTTGACCTTCAGCCTCACTGGAAAAGTTGATTTTATTAAGCACAGTGCATAGCTAGATAATGTCAGTAACATTTAATGCTAATGTTATCTGACATTAGGGACAGCGTTAACTTCTGCAGAACTACAGACTTCATTATGTGCACACTGTAAAATCCAGCATGTGCAATAGAGCAGAATATGTGGAACATTTTTTCCTACCAGCTTGCCATAGCAAGGCTTCAAATCTGTATACTGGATTTATTTTAGCATCAAAATGTTGATCAGCCTATTTTGAGTTCATGCTATGCTCATCCAGGATTTTTTCGCCAAAACCATAACACTACAGAAGTGTAAAGAATGCTTCAGTAAGGAGATTTATAGTATGTCTATAGCTCATGTTTGAACGTTAGAATACTGAAGTCAAATGTTCTCACTTATGCACCGTACCACACATAAGCCCTGAGCACAGATAGAGTTTGCACTGCAGTCATCCAAAAAGTCGATTAAATGGTTTGTTTAGTCCCACACCTTAGTAACTCCAAACATCTTGTAAAATGCATGCATCTCAAAACATAAACTTGGAACAAAATATATAATCTTTTTTTACACTAACAGGATATTCTTCATTTACAATGATGGGGCACCTTGGAGTGTTTAAGAACTGTTTTAGCTGCTTGTAAAAATTAGGGTTCCTTATTTATTGCCAGGAAATCTTAAAAATGTTTTGAATATAATACCAATGTTTATATATCCAAATCCAAATAGTAATCAGGATCTCGCAATAGATCATTTAAAACACTTACAACACGTTTATCCAACAAATTAGTCTAATTAGTAAAGAAAATACTCTTTGAGCTCAATGAAGCTTGATAGGAATTTCTCAAAATCAGGATCTGAGAACAATTTTGTCTTTATATAGATCCAGATTAGAATGGAAGGGCAGCTTAATAAGCAAGAAAGAGTTCTTTCTACGCTGAAGCTAATTAAGAGGAGACTTTTTCTCATAATTCCTTAAAACGCACAACTCAACATCATGATGCAATTTGGTTTTATCACCGGTTGGATAGTTATAGTGTGGCTGCACGATTTCCTGTAGCAAAAACGTGTGTGTTGTGCCATTAGCGTGAGTAATTTCACACAGCAGGTTGCCAGTTGTGCGTGTGATCCCTCATCATGAGGAGGGGTGAGGCGGCAACCACCGATGGAAAATTTGGCTTAAGACCCCTGAGCAGCTTGGCCTTGTTGTGGGTTTTCCTCATTCTTTGATTATTAATAGAGAAGATGACATGCACTATAGATAAGAGGGAAAATATGTCAAAAGCACCATTAAAGTTTTAGCTAATGTGCCTCAAACACGCACACGTGAAGTAACCTGCTGACTGATGCACAACTGTAGTTTCCTTTGTTGAGTTTACCACAAAAAAAAAAGCGAAGAGTCATCCTCATACTGTTTAAATGATTCTACGAGGTCCCTCAAGGTTCAGTGTTAGGCACGCAACTGTAGTGGCTCCATCTGCCAAATGACATTTCATAGTAATCTCCCTAGTGCCCTGGGACATCCATTAAGTAAATTCAAAGCTAACCCACCATGTCTCAAGTATGACCCCCATTTCAAATCCACCAGTCTAAATCATACAAGCTCCGTCAACACAGAAGATCAAGCAGAAATATGCCCTGTGTTAAGTGGGGCTCCACATCCACTAGCCTACACTGGAGCACTATCAGATAAATGAGATCAAAATTACATTACAGGCCTTTTTTTTATGGCGTCATGAAAGGACGTAGCCCACAGGTATGTTGCTTGGCCTCATAATATGTTTGAGAATTGTTACCATCTGGGAGGACTGTCGGGAATGCTTCTCTCTTTAAAACCTCAAAGCAAATGATACAAGCAAAATGCTGTGTTCATAACCCGGTTTAGTATTACTGCATAAACACACATATATGCAAGCATGCACACACAAAGTATATAGAAGTATATAGGCACACACACACACACACACACACACACACACATGATCCACAGGGATTGGGTTCTGTAGTATGTCAAAATGAAAATGATCTTAGTCTCAGGTTTCTATATCTTCGAAAATGTTAGGACTGTACGCTACTGAGCCAGTATTACCAAATCAGATTAAATTACCCCAAAAAAGGGGTCAAAAGTGAAACATGAGCTGCAGTTACGCACACACACAAAAAAAGTGGATTAGGGCAGGTGTTACGTCATTGAGGGTTCATTCTGTGAAGTGAATTGGAGCATTTAGAAGCACCTGCTTGATGAATGGTGTTGAGGAATTTTTACGATCAACTGATCACTAACCTTTCTCGTACCCCAACGCTGACCATTTGTAACCTTAAGATGGTTCGGGCAAATTTTGAAATTAATAGGCAGTCATGTCATACAAGCCTTTGCGGCACCAATCACTTTTAAAGAGAGTTCTGTGTTTTGTCAATCTACTCTTACTATAGCAAGAGTACTGTAGTGTTTGTGTACTAGTCAAAACGTCTGACACATTTCTCTCTAATGGGGAAAGAAGTTGTGGGAAAGAAGGTGTGCTGAGAAAGAGCAGGGGTTAGGAATGACAATATAAATTTATATTTTTAAAAAACAGACATTTCTGTAGAAGACAGTTTAATTTCTTTTCAGAAACGACTATTAAACTATTATTAAAATACTAGCTTTGGAGTTTTTTGTATTTTTTATTTTTGTATTTATTTTTATTTTAAAAATGTTTAGGGTTGGGGTGGGGGAGGAGGGATTCAATTATTATTCAGCTTGAAAATAGAATAAAAGTGTCTTAGGAAATACAAGGAGGGAAAATGAAAAATATACTGCATACACTTATTTTATTTTTTTATGCAAATACTTTGTATAATACTAATACTAATACTATTATTATTATTATTATTATTATTATTATTAATAATAATAATAATAATAATAATAATAATAATAATCATAATCATAATAATAATTGATGTTGTTGCCATCAAAGAGTTTAAAGTTGCAAAAACTCAAGGGAACTTATATTAATGAATACATTCTGTAAAATAACCTGTGCACTTATATTTTAGTTCTGGTAAGAACAGGTTATTTTGCTTTGAAAATGGTGGCAGAACTAGGAACAATATTGCTCAAGCGTAGGTGTGTTCCTTGTTTGAAAGAAAAAAGAAAAAAAAAACAGCATCAGTGTTCCACAGGATGATTTAGGAGGCAAGAACAATAACTGAAAAATATTATAATTTTTTATTTTTTTTTACAATATTAACCCTATTACAATCGTAGCTTATTTACTTATTTGCTTGCTTACTTATTTATTTTTTTATTTTTAATGATCTGGAAATTGATCTTGCGATCTAATAAATTTGGATATGTAATGTTGCTTAGTGCATTGTTTGAGCATATTGTACTATTTACCACATATTAAAATTAAACTGTAGTGTTTTAAGGACATTGACACATTTGAAATTCATGCACAAGGTATTTGTTCAGTTTTGCAGACCTGTTAGCACGTTTTCTTTTCACTTTGAAACATTAAAAATAGTGGATATAAGGACAAACTGGAGGGAAAATATATTTCAAATCATCATAAGTTTGTTTTAAAGCCATTTCGTTGTTTTAGAGAACATAAAGACAGACACTTGTAATTAGAACCACGAACAATTTTTTGTTCTTTGTTGAAATAAACTGACACATAAGTGCTGCAATAGAAAAGTGTTCACCTGATTATCTGGAAATTGCTAGTTCGAATTTCGTCTGAGAAGGCTGGCCATGCCGTCAGGGGGGAGGGTTAAGTGATGCCACTTAGATAGTGTGAGAGCAGCAGTTTATGGAATAGATGGGGAAGGATGGGACGTTTTAAATTTAACTCATTTTAAGTTGTTATTAATATGAAAGTTAAATTATTTGGGGGAAAAAAGCATAATTAGTTGTTAAAATTGTAGGGTTGTTGGTTTCAAAACACAAAAATCTTGAGCAATAAATTGCCAGGATTTTTTCTTTTAAAGTTCTCTACTTTTTTTTTATTGAGGTGCGTTGTTTTTTTTGTTTGTTTTTTTTGAATTTTTTTTTTTTTTTGCTTGGTTTTTTTTTTTTTTTTTATGACACAGGACATGGAACTCAGACTACTTGTCTGCATCTGGTCTCTCAGACTCATCTTATTTTATGTAGGCATGAGCGAGAGCTCAGATATGAAGGTCACAGGACAAACAAAACAGATGTTCCACAATTCATTTAGAGCATTTGTGCATGAGATGTTGACGGTTTTCCCCAAAGGGGTTTCCAGTACCATAACACTAAACCCACTGACGGGTGAATAACATTAATTATCTGGTTACAATGGCACCTGTAAGTGGTGGGGAAATATTCGGCAGCAATTGAACAGTCAGGTCTCGAATCTGATGTGTTGAAAGCAGGAAGATCTGAGCGACTTTTACAAGGGCCAGATTGTGATGGCTAGACAACTGCAAACTGCAAACAGATTTTCTCATGATTGTCTCATCCTAAAACCTGTCGACTCATAACATTCGTGCTATCAAGTCTGTTCTTATTTTATTTTCATTCTCCTTCCATTCCAAGTGAGTTTTAAATGAATGATTTGTCTATATGGAGAAAAACATCGTCTTGAAAATCTTGTTCTGGTGGATGGATGAACGTTGTGTTGAAAATCCACTCGAGGACTCTTTTGAACTCTCCCGCGTGCACACCCAAATTGCCTATTATCTACACTTCTTAAAAGCCCTAAGGATATTCAAAACGGCACGGTCCTGTTAGGTAGCATGATGTGCACTCGTGCTCTTTCCTCCACTGCATCTATGATAAAGGGGCACCGCTGTCCAGACATCCCAAGGAAGCCCACCACCCCGCACCCGTTTCGGAGCCGAAGCTGTTGTTAATAAAAGTTTAAAAGAGGAGGATGAAAAGAGGGCGAAATTGAGCTGCCCATGCACTATTATTTCTTCTCTGTATGAGAGCTGCCCTCTTGCTGGGCAGGCCGACAGTGTCAACCCTTAGGGAAGGAGGGGGGAGTGGGACAGAGGATGGAAGTGTGTATATATGTGTGTGTGTGTGTGTGTGTGTGTGTGTGTGTGTCTGTGTGTGGATGAGTATGTGGCCACTACCAGCCCTAGGGCGAAGCAAATCATTTGCCTCTCAGAGGCTTCAAAGGTGTTGGGGGCGTGGATGGGGTGGGGAGGCAATGGGGGCAAATTACATTTAAGTAACCAAATGAATAGATGGTCCAGCCAGGCAGCATTCCGGGAGGAAACCAGAGAGGAACGCTTGAGGGAGTCAGGCTGCAATGGGCACCAGCTAAAAATATATCTCACATGCCGAAAACAACAGCAAGATCATATTTAGTGTGTAATCATTAACTTTTAATGCTTTTTTTTTTTTAATCAAAGGAGGGCTCTTTAAAAGATCTGCTTTGGGAGACTCTTGGATTTAAGTAATTGTAGCACTGTATTCTTAGTCATGGATGGTGTGTGTGTCAGAGAAAAAAAGAGAGAGAGAAAAAAAAAGAGAGAGATCCTTTCAGTAGAAACTCACCTGCAGAGAGAGGACTATAGAGCTCTGTGGGCGAATAGAGAGCAAAGCAGCTGCCAGAGCTGTTAGCCTCAGCACCCAGCTGAGAGGGAAAAAAGAGGATGCAGGGCCTCTCACAACAGGCCACTTAGTAACAGCAGCCCTGTGCCAAGCCTGTAGAATGAGAATGTGACGGCCCATCAAGATTTTGGAAAAAAAATCACTGATTATATATTTTCCTCTTTCGCCTTACTCAGCTCCTCTCAGCCTTCCTTTCATTCAGACTCGTTCTTCCAGTCTCTTTCGTCCATCCCGGGTGACATTTTACAAATCTAGACGACACCTGTAATCTCAGCGGCATTTATTTAATCCTCTCAGAACTGCACACACTGTTGATTTACTGCTACTTCTTCTACTACTAGACACTTTTATTCTTTCTTCATCTGTCTCGCTGCCTTTAACTTTCCTTCACAGTTCATTTCCCCTAAAGACCAGGAAACAATAGTCCAGAATTAGACAAAAAGGACAACAAGGACATGAGGATTTGTGCTCAGACATTACAGAGTATGGATCCTAATGACAGGCCGGCAGTAAAAGAATGTCTCAGCATGACCGGATCATTAGAATGCACATACAGGCAGAGGAAA
This sequence comes from Clarias buthupogon, assembly GCA_030014345.1. Lineage (NCBI taxonomy): Eukaryota > Metazoa > Chordata > Actinopteri > Siluriformes > Clariidae > Clarias > Clarias buthupogon. Next base: position 13,117,056 of record JAQMYK010000010.1, read on the forward strand.
AAAAAAAAAACACACACACACAGGGTCATACGCAACAGATGCCAAGCGAGAGAACGTCAGAAAGGACCACAGCCACAAGGCGAAGGGTAGTGTGGGAACTGATGATATGCGCTCATTGTTCACTCTTGTATTTACAAGCGCTGATTAGCTAATGACAGTATTAAAATAGTCACTGGTACAATGGCGCGCCATAAATTGTTTTGTCTCTGTGACATCGTTAAAGGTCTAAAGTTGATTTGGTAATCAGAAATAAGGAGTATATACACTCTAAAAACTGCTGGGTTGTTTTGACCCAAGTGTTGGGTTTAACCATTTAGCCCAGAATTCTGGGTTGTTCATCTGACCCAACCAGTGGGTAAAATTGACACTCTAGCTGGGTTAAATGTTAAAGTGCTGGGTTATTTTATTTGACCCAACCAGTGGGTTAAATAGACACTCTTGCTGAGTTGACACATTCCATTTGATTTTTTTTTTTTTCAAAAAAGACGCAAAATGTACACAACTTCACATAATGTAAATAGATTGTCACAGAATAAGAAAATGTGAATAACTCAATTTTGAAAAAGTGTCAGACAAAACCATATAATCCCATTATTTTATGTTAAATATAAAATAAATGTAACATAAACACTCAAAAACAATAAAAACAAGAGGTCCCTGTAAATCTGTACATTTTTTGCATTTAATGCAATGTTTAAACACTTTTTATATAGACCTTTTCAATACAAATCTTATAACAAACATTCCCCATTTTAATATTTTAACCATGAATCCGTTTATAAAAATAAATAATTATAAAACAAGGTTTTCCTGGAAGGAAATTGAAAAACATTTGAAAATCTGTTCCTACTCATCGCTGCAACATTAACACTCACATTTCTGTTTGCGAACATTTTAATTCTCTTAGTCAAACGTCCCAGTAACCGATGAAAATACTTACCGAACGTCTAATAATGTTCTCTGTTAACTATAAGGATCATGTGGTTGGCAAAAATTGGGTGTTTACAACATAATTGTCCGCGCTGCGTTGTTGTTTTTAGCGTTGCTGTTTGTTTTTGTTTTTCGTTTGCATATGAAGCGAGAGGCCACACATTGTCAGTGGCAGCTCAGAAACTCAAAACCCCGAAAAAAGAAAAAAAAAAACTGACTCATCGAGGGCTAATCTGCAAAATCAATTCCTCTCAGTTTGTGCTAATTACCTGTCTTTTAATGATTCACTTCTGAAGAGGCTTTGAAATGCAACAAGCCAATTACCTGCAGCTTTTGCTTAATGTAGGCTTAAAAGGCCCTGTGATCTTCCTCTTGCACCTCCCCGCTCCACTCCTCTATTCTCGCAACACACTAAGAACCCTATGCCTCTAGGGCATTTCCCCAAACGTTTCATTTACAATGCCCCGCAGTCCATTTTCACAGTTGGGAAAAGTGCAATTGTGTTTCCTAGCTCATTTAAGTCAACAAAGTCTCTCTCTCGGTCATTCTTCTGCTCATTCTTCTTCCTCTCTTACTTTTTCTCCTTACATCTTCTGCATGAAATCAAAAAGGAGAAGGAAACAAAACAAGAGAGAGAGAGAGAGAGAGAGAGAGAGAAGGATATCAGAACGTTCTCTTTGATGATGCTTCAGGTTGTGACATTTTGATCTTTGATCAGATCCTGATCAAAAGGACATGCATCCCGGACTTCCTACGGAATGCAGCCAGATTAGTTTTCAACCCCAAACTGATTGAACTAAAGATTAGAATTTTACACCCATCCAGTACTCTTCATTTGAACCCTCATAAGGGAAGCTCCAACGTCAACCTCGAATTAGCGTAAATTTTATGAGGCAGACATCTGCCCAGATACCACGGCTCCGGCCTCCTGCCTCACGTCCTGTGCGTGTTTTTTAAAGCCCTTTGCTCTCTCTCGGCATGTCAGAACTGGTCCTTTTGTAGTGATCTCAGATCAGCTCTCGGGCTTCCCAAACCACTGGTTAAGGTTCCGGTTTGGCTAAGGACAAGCTGAACCCGGATCAGCACAAAAAGCCGCCTTCCACCCAGCACCTCCCCCTCTATTCACATTGAGAGAGACCAAAGAGTGTTTATTCAAAGTCTCTTTTAACCGGTCGACCCCCTGGTGGCCAGCTTTTTCATGGGAGGAATTTCAAATTGTAATCTGGGGGCAACCAAGCACACATATTTGTTCATGGCCCAACCTCCGCTGACCACATAATTATCTGACAGCAGATGGAAATCTGGGTAAAATGGTTGAAAACCGTGCCAATGGCTCCTACACACCCAACAGAAAGTTACAGCAATACACACACACATATACACACACAGATATGAAAAGGTTAAAATTAAGTTTGATGAATTAGATCATACCTTTCCATATTTTTATTTTAGGTAAGCCATCTAATAAAATCCACTTTGCTTGTTAAAGATTGTATCGAATATCAGTTCAACATGTCTGTGTGTAAATTATTATAATATTTATAACGGAAGCCTCTGTACGTTACCTCGATGTAACGCCTATAACCACAGTAATAAAACACAACACAGTAGTAAAATCAAAAGTTTCCTCATAATCGTATACCAACAAACCAGATAAAAGTCCTGTTTAATATTGCATTTGAAAGAAGTCCATTAAAAACCTGAAAATTGAGCTCAATTTTCACTCACAAGGGCCCTTATTGTCCTAAACTGTATTACACTGTCATGACCATTTAGCATGTCTAACATCAAACAAAGTGTGACAATATGATTGACCCCGGGATATCCCGACATAATGACCTGATATCGAATCTCATGCAAATAATTTTCAATTTCCAGACATGAAAGAGATATCCGATGGTCAAAATGTTCAACGCAGAACTATATGAGTCAAATTTTATAGTTAATTTATGATGATTACTGTAATTGTTTTGAGGCCTATTAGGGTCAAATTCATTCAGAATAAGATGCATATCTGGAAATGCTTCAATTTAGCTAAATGCATCGTAACATTTCAGCTGAGAGCAACGCATTCTCTTTTATAGTGGCGCACACACGCCATGCCTGAAATGAAAACACTTTCATCCAAACCTGCAATTTGTACAATAGCACGTGGTGAGACTGGGACTAAATGGTCAAAGTGTAATTTAAGGAGCTGTGAAAGCCTGTATGAAAAGTAACACATGAGACTAAAATGTTGTATGGACACTCCTAGTTCCTTTTGTGTGACCACCGAGTGACCACAATGGTGTGCACAGGAACGCAAACCCAGATCCACTCATACGCTCACGTGCTTACTTTTACGGCGTTCATTCCTGCTTGGTTTGTGTGACTAGATCTCATTAGCAGCTCCTCTTAGAAATAGGCCTCGACTAATACACCACGTCCACTTTCCATCTGCATCATCCCCACAGTAGGAGCTTCCTGGCTTAATCCTATCCTCAGGAATTTATTGTGGAAATCACTGAAGGGTCTGCTATTAAGCATGTTATTACATTTTGGTTGTAATTCTGACATGAAAGTATATAAATATTAATAACCATCGAGTGCAGGGTTTAGTGCAATAGATCTACAATGTATGATAAATCACTTCAGCTACTGTGTTGCTTTATTCCACTCAATCCTTCAGTGAAAAGAAAGACTTGGCTATTCCTGGATCTTCTGAAATAACAGGCATGAATATCAATGCTGTTCCTCTCAGGATCCCTCGTCCATTTCACAACATTTTTGGCAGCTATTTCCCTGCTGAGAATCTGAATGGGGGAAAAAACAAACCATCCCTGCATGGCTGGCTCTCTTTTTTGAGACAGAGCCATGTAGTCAGTCTCCAGCTCACAATGTAGAAACAGCAGTATGTCCCTGGCACCTTCTCGCTATAAGAATGTGCATATACAAAGTTTTGTGTGTGAATGCATGCATATATTCTTCTTTTTTTTTCTCAGTCTCAAAGGAAAAACTTGTAGTTCTGTGGTGTGTATCTGAGTCAGTGTGTAATTTGTAGCTTTATAAGTGGGTAACTAAAGAGCTAAAACACAGGAAGATCCACTTTTTATTTTATATGAAGCAACAGCCTATTTGTTTTGTGGCCTGATATTGTTGCCTTACATTTTTAAAGACGAATGCTTAAATACCTGACCGAATGAGTGAACAGGATCTAACCGAAGCTGGCATGTATAAGGAATCAAATTCATAGTGTAATAAATCCAAACATGTAAAATACCATCACACTGAGTTGTGTCACAGTAGGGACTCCAGAATTCATTAAATCGAGATTGACGTGTGGAATCGCCAACATTTGAACTTTCGCTTGGTATTTCGGCACTAAATTTGCCTTGGCCCCAGCTTTTATGAACTGACTGAGTGGTTCCATCCAAGCTTGAAAACCAATTGGAAGAGAGTCCATGTGAAAAGGTCCGTTATTGCCTGCGTAAATTGTGCGGCCCGTTGCAGCCTGACCTTCGGGGGTAAAAAAAAAAAAAAAAAAAACTTCTTTCAAACTGCGTAGCGATATCTAACAAGAAAAGCAAAAGGATTCCATGCTGCTTCCCATGGGTGTGTGTGCGTGTGCAGGTTAACAGAGGAATGTTATGAAACCAAATACATGAGCAGAGATACCTCTTATATGGACATTGGAATATATGTTTACATAGAATCAGATTATTCTTCCTGGGGTTTGCAGTAACATTGTTTCAGGGGGATCTACAGGTTATGCCTTGATAACTCGTTCCTTGAGCCGTATCTCGTATTGGGGTGATCAGATGGAATGAATTCTCTCTCAAAACATTTAAACCAACCAAATGTTGAATGTCAGAGACTACTCCTTCAGGATAGTGAGATATGTCATTACACATTTGATTGTTACATGTTTTCTTGATAAAAATGTAATTTGACTTGACAGCAAGGACACACTTGTTGTGGCCTTACTTTTGACAATAAATACTTCTAAGACGTAGTCATCCTACTTTCAACTTTGTTTGGAAAGCATCCTTAATACTTTCAAAATAAAAAAAAACACAATTTTTTTTTTCACTTTGTTATTTGGTATGCACAGATCAGCCATAACATTAACACCAGATAGCGTTAATACATTAACATGGATTATAAATTATATACCAGTAAACTGGTTACAGGACCCCCAAGGCCAGCTCGTCGATCCAACAGAAAAGTCAATGTAGCCCAAACTGTTGAAAAAAATTCAATGCCGGTCATGATAGGGAGGCACCAGAATGCCCAATGCAACACAGTCTGCCGCACCCAAGAGCCAAAAAGCCCAAGGCCACAACCAAAAGCCTCCAAACGCCCCGGATCCTGATCCGATCTGGTACCCAAGTCTGATCTGTGGAGCCCCCACCCTGCAACACACTGCACCAAAGGATCCGCTAACGCCAATTTCCTGGTGCCAGACAGGACAGCACACCCCCAGAGATCTTGTGGAGTCATGCTCCGAGGGACCAGAGAGAGATCCAGGCAGCACAAGGTTAATAGACAATGCTAGGCATATTGTTTTGTGTTGTAATGTTATGGCTGATCTATTAATAAGGATACTTTAAACTTTAAAGTAACTGTCTGGACTGGGCAGAAAGTGTTTTAGCAAGATGCAAAGCAGGTGTAGCTGAGGTAACGGGGGAGGGGCTCAATTACCCCATGACAGGAGATAACATGCCAAGTAGTTTCAGTCAACAGTAGTCTTAAGTGTCATTAAAATGAGTTACATTTCATTTACTTCCTGATTATTTGATAACTTGTAATCACATATCTTATATCTGGATTCTTTTTGTTTTGTTTGTTTTAAATATTAATTATATTCTTAATTTTAAAAAGCTACCTCAGGCAATGGACTCAAGTGGACAGTTCCATAAAGATAACCAGTTTTAATTTTAATTACTTGACCTGTTGATCACAGTTTTATGAACAAAATTAATTATTTGCATTAAAATAGATTTTAGTTGTGTTCTTTAACTTGTGAAAAAAATTGAAAATGGTTGAACAGGCTTTAAATCAGAAGTGTTAATTCAATAATGTTTTTTATTAGTGTTCATTAATATTAAAGGATTTCATTAAGAAACCACACATATTGTGCTACCATCAGCCATAATACTTTTCTGAGGAAATTACACAATAATCTTCTGTTTTTAATATATATTTAATTAACATTAAGCGATTCATCATAACCGTATATATATATATATTTGATTTCCTAAAACTTAATCAGGTTATGACGAATACCATGAAATGAATTAAACTAAATGAAAGAATTTTCAGGTTATTTCAACTAAATAAGAAATATTTGTTCATATTTCACAAATGTAAGAAACAGGTTAGATTTTTTTTTTTTTTACTTTTAGGTTGATTAAACTAAATGTGAAATATTGATTTATATTTATTTTTTCTTTAAATTGATTAAGCTAAACCAGAAAATATTAATGTTTTAATGGTTAATGTTTCAAAACTAGAAATAATGAAAAAATTGGTTTAGATTTTATTTTTGATTAATTAGATTAGACTAGGTGAGAAATAAGTTAGAACTAGAAATGACAAGTATTCAATTAAAGTTTATTAAATTCTATTAAACCTAATGTCATTAATGAAACAGTCTGGCTGTTCAGGGGTATGACTTTAATGAAGTCTTATTAAACTCTATATAAAAGGTTAGGTCACTTTTTAAAGTCGGATAAAACGTCTTTTTCACTAACACTTGTATTTTTGGAGTGGATGAAGAGAACAGAATCGGTTAATGTTTTCTGCACTCCTGGCCTCGGAGCTATGTGCTGTACTGAACTATGGCATGTTTGGAGGACAATTGGTTAAGTGGAGTTAACTGTTGCCTTTTTCTCCCTGAGGTAGCTTCGCTTTTGATCCTGCCCTGCCTGGCGCCTTCCAAAACGCAACTTGTCTGGCTTATTAAATGCCTAGAGAGAGAGAGAGAGAGAGAGAGAGAGACAGGAATGCCTGTTGGCTTCTTAGCTGAAGCTTTTGTAACCTTAAAAGCCCATGACAAGCCTTAAATTGCGGAAATGCGGTGTGAACAGCCTTATCCAATCAATTTCTTTCTTTTGCGGCGCATCAGCCAGGAACAGTTTCTGAATAAATAAGGCGCTTGTTGTATTTCCCAGATGCGTCTGCTCTTACCAAAATGCGTTATTATATCCTACCAGCACCATCACATTCTTCCTTCGGTAATTATTTCAATACCAAAAAAAAAAATTTTTTTTTTTTTTGTTTCAATATTTTTCCACTCACTTCAGGCTTCCTTGACTTTTCATGATTTAGTTTTAAAAAGTCAATTCTTTTGTGTCGTCTCAATGACTATTCAACAGTTGTATGTGGATAGGCCTGTCTTTCTCTAAAGGTTCCCCACTGTTTAATTGGGCTAAAATTGGTCCGCTTGTGTTCCAAAGAGTCGGGAGCCCTCGGGCCATCAATACATCATCTCAGCACGACGCCTGTGATTAACTGCTCGTTTTTCTCAATATCCTCTTGATGTCTTTCAGCGGCGCGTCCCGGCCAATCCGAGCGGGCCTTGCGCGCGTCACGTGGCCGTTCGGCCGCTCTGATTGGCAGTCGCGGGGGGCGGGAGGGGCGGAACGGTGGCTTGTTTTTAATAAGTGAAGCTGTCGCGGGAGAAGGAGGCTGTCAAAAACCGAAAAAAAGAGAAAAAAACAAAAAAGAGAAACAACACAACACCCGAGTTAAAGGAGAGCGATCGCCGTGTAGGAGTGTAGGACCAGAGATACACACATGCTGAAACGCCGAGACGCAACGCCCTAGTAGGAGCCCGACATGACTTCTCCTAAGGGAACTGCTCCGTTTGAAGCCTCGCCTCGCGACAAAACGGACTCCGAGAGCGAGGAGAGCAGAGCCGCCGAGGAGAAGAGCAAGCCGAGCCGCCACCCGTTCAGCGTCGAGTCGCTCATCTCCAAGCAGAACACCTGCAGGAGTGCGCGCTCTCCTCCTCCTCCTCCTCCTGCTGCTGCTGCTGCTCCTCCAGCGCCTTTCCCAGAGCACCTGGGCCAGTACTCTCACTCTCAGAGGACTTACTTCCCACAGAAAAGTCAGGTCTCAGCTGAAACCTTTAACCATCATGTCTCGGACTGTCTGATCGACGAGAGCGAAGACTCGAGTGACAAGGAACAGAGCACTTGGCTGAAGAGCCCAACTTTCTCATCACCGCAGAGTAAGAGAGCATGTCACCCCCAGACTTCTGAGCTGCTGTTATTGAGCTAAGGAAATGTGTGCTGCGTAGTTAACAGCGCAATGCAATTATATTTAATAACTATTAAATAACCTTATTACAAACAAGAGTTGCTATTCTAATATTAATAGCCTAATGCATTATAATTATTATCATTATTGTAAACAAATGTTACTTGTATTCTCATTATTGGAATAACATTGTATATTTCAAAGTGCACACTTGGATTGTTCATAAAAGAATCCTAATAATATAAATAATGGCACCCTAAAGTTTGCTAAACTTTTGATTATCCTCTTTATCTTGGTGCATGGCATTAGAGGTTCGTTACGCATCCATTTGTAGACTAACCCCCAGCGGTGTCCCTTCTGTCTCCCCTCTTTGCCGTGTAGGAGCTGCAAGTCCTCCGTCGACGTGCCACCTGCGCAAGCACAAGACCAACCGCAAGCCGCGCACCCCGTTCACCACGGCGCAGCTGCTGGCGCTGGAGCGGAAGTTCCGCCAGAAGCAGTACCTGTCGATCGCCGAGCGCGCCGAGTTCTCCAGCTCTCTGAGCCTGACCGAGACGCAGGTGAAGATCTGGTTTCAGAACCGACGCGCCAAGGCCAAGCGGCTGCACGAAGCCGAGCTGGAGAAACTGAAGCTGGCCGCTAAACCCGCACTGCCCGCCGCGCTGGCCTTGCCTTTCTCTCTGGCCGCGCACGCGCCTCCAGCTATGTACGGCGCCGCTGCCGCGTCCGCGCTCCCGCGCCCGAGCCTCGCCGTGCCCGCGATCTTCGGCTCGCCTTATGGAATGTATTACTTATCCTAATAATAACCCAAAACCCACGAGAACTGCGCGGTTTCCATCGTGCCTGTTTGTTTTAAAGACTTTCCCTAATGTGCAGTTGCAATAACTTTTACAAAACAAATGACTCCGATACCTCTGCCTCCAGATTTGTACATTTGGAGATTTGGAGATGTTCTTCTTTTTTTGTTTTGTTTTGTTTTGTTGTTAAAGCCATCTCCTCGATTAGCCTTAAAACATAAGAATGCCAGATAAATGTCTGACGAAATGCAGTGATTAGTATATGTGTGATGTATATATTCATGCTCTTGTGGAGCAGGTTCTTCTGGATTGATGTAAAAACAAAAATCTCTGGGGGTTTGTCCGTCATGTGACGAGAAGTACTTACTGGCCTAATCTTTAAAAAGTGCCTTGAAAGACCAAATATTTATTAGTCAATAAAGAGTATTCTTTTTAACGTTTAATTTCTTCTCCTTTATTGTGGCTGTGGGATATTTATGATCAATTTTGCAAAAACAACATCAATAATAACATCATCATCAACAAACAACAACAACAATAATAATAATAATAATAATAATAATAACAGACAAATATAAGTTAATGGAACGTGTGGTTATAATTGTTTTTGAGGCCTAATAATTTCGTGTTTATCAGAAATCCTTATTTACGGATGTATAGCTAAAATAATTCGTTTAGTCACACTCGTTTCCCTTCAGTTTTCATTTTTACATACTTCTTTTTACAATTAAAAAAAAAATTTGCAATTGGATTTCATTGTGTGTAAAATGCGTAAAGTGAACGCAAATGCGCGCTGCAGAAATTCAAAACCACAGGTTACAGTCGTTTTTATCTGATTTCGCATCTATTTATCCGTCTACATCTATCTGTATACATATACTAACCTCTTGAATAATACATTAAACATTACACAGGAAAAATAGCGACAGTATAGGTGACATCGGATAGGAAGTTTCTTGCGCTCGATGCTGATGTGTGTGGACTTCTCCTAAACTAAAACCTATATGTCGTTTCAACAGACTTGATGAGGCAGCAATACACTTTCCAACTTTGCATTTATTTAGTTTTTACAGTAAAGTGTTTAAGGTGTGTGGAGTGAAGAGAGAAGCATTAGGCATTCTTTTCTCATGCGCATCCTCGAAATTAACCTTATACACTTTATCCATTACTTCTATTTGGAATTATATAGTTACAACTGATGATATTGACTGTGTGGTTTTTGTTGTTGTGTGTGTGTGTGTGTGTGTGTGTGTGTGTGTGACTTAAAACCCTGAGCGAAAGATTTATATAAGGAAAGAGTGAAAATCTCAGACAATATTGTGCATAATTCGCCTGCTATGAAATGAACAGATCCCAAACAACATCTGGTTAAACTGTTACACTGTTACACTATACACAGCTATACTGTCTCTGTTGAGGATAAATGGGTTTAGGAAATGGAAATACAGATAACGTCATTTTAGTTAAAAGAAAAGGGAAAAGCCAAGCAGCACTTTTTAATGGGACTAAAATGAATGAGTATTGCTTATTTAGTCTATTTCTAATTTGTAAACACAGAAATAAATAATAATGTAAACGTTTTTGTTTGTTTGTTTGCTTCTCAGGATTTTAAAAATAGAAAATTCAAGATTCTTTATAAGAGGCTAAATGTATAATTTTTCAATGTCCGACTGAATATAACAGAATATAAATAAATAATGAAATATTTTATATAAAACATAATATAGATTTTCTAAAACGTTGTCTATTATATTATTATTATAATAATGTGTACTGTACCGATATAACGATCTTCTTCAGTTCTTAATTAACTACCTTCCTTTCAACATATATTCTTCACATAAAAAAAAATCAACCTTTCTTTTACTCATGCGACTGATTATACATTTGCTGATTTGCTGAATAAAATGATAACGATACCAATGATAAAGTGATAGTATTTATTTCACTTTGAGCAAATAAGCACCGAAAACATTAAAACATTCTAAGCTGAGAATTTGTTTGAAATTAATTTTACTCTAATAAATTTACTCTTTTACTACTCAATACCGCAATTAATTTAGGAGATCAAAACATGCATATGAGGTCTGAGGGTGTTTAATTCATTCCTGCATTCCTGGCTTCCTCAGAACATTAAGTTTAAAGCTAAGACATAATGAAAGCTAAGCCTGGCCATAGGCAGGGAGTTTACTATGAAATAAAGAGGGATCTTGTAAAATGATTGCACTGCTATTGCTCTCCACAATATAAAAATCTATGTTGCTGCGAGAGGAAAAGGCAACATTCATTTAATTTCATGCTCAAAATACTATCATTATTAAATATCAAATAAGTGAAACAAGATAAATTTGGATGTTGTAATGTACATGAGTTTACCTGATCAAGGTCAAAGCAGTACTGATGAAGAACTTAAAATCTCGTAATAACGTTAATCTTTCATCATGCCTTGCTGAAAACATGGCACATGATTATTAATTAAACAGCAAAACCTTTAATAAGGACAAAGCAACAAATATTCTCTATTACTTTGTTTTGGTTTGAAATGGCATGTCAAGGAACACATTTGGGAAAAAAATGATTAGTGGTTTTGTGTAATTCATTTGTGAGTGCTACCACAATAATAATGAAAAATATTAAATTAATTGCATTACATTTTATGGATAAATAAAAATAAAATGAGGTCAAAACTCAATAATAATTGCAATCAATAATTACATTTACAATTGCAACGAATGGAATTATAATCACTAAAAGATTTTACATAGAATACTATATTGTCTCTTTTTTTAATTAATTAATTTATTTATTTGATGATGATGATGATGAGGAGGAGGAGGAGGATGCCTTTGTGACTGCACTCATTCTCGTGTTCTATTTCTTGCTTGAATTTATTATATTATATTATATTATATTATATTATATTATATTATATTATATTATATTATATTATATTATATTATATTGTATAATATTTATTTATTTCCAATAGGAGAGGCATTGGAGGGGCTTGTCCTAACTTACCTCACTTTTTTGTGTTCCTCCTGGAGTGTGTTTAGTAGCTGTAGCACATTGTGGAAATGAAACAGGCTGTGTTCCAAATCACATACTACCACAGCTACTAAATAGTGTGGCAAAATAGTACGCTTTCTATGTTATACATACATTTATTAAAAGCAATTTTGGTGTTGGAAGTGTAGAAATGTTGAACTATGATACAAGTCTGTTTTCACCAAGTGAGTTAACCCTAAAAAAAAATCCATGATGACTCCAAGTGTAGAAAATGCTAAAGAGTGCAGCCTAAAGGGGTTAAAAAGAGATATTTGTACATATAGTCCCAAATTATTTCAAGTGGCTGAAATGGGATAAATAGGTAAATAATCAATTAGTGCCATTTTCTTGTATTAAAACAGCTATGGTACACTTGTTCCAGGTCAGAACCATGAGAACCCTGTCCTGCACTACCCTGGCACACTATTTAGTATGCTGTTTGGGACAGGACTATTTAAGATGTATCTCGCCCTCTAGTGCCAACATGCTGGAATAATCACAATCAACATGGAAATCTGTTAAACTGTTTTTTTTTTTTTTCCTTTTTTTTCTGTAAACAAATTAAATTAAATTAAGTATTTTAAATCTTGTTTGTTTTTGGTGTGAGATAAATGAGCTAATGGCAATAGGTAGATTATGAAGTCTGGATTTGAAGTTCCTCAAGTGTTGAACACACTCACTCTAACTCTCACTCATTCACTATAACACTTATCCTATACACAGGGACTTGGGGTACACCCTGGATAGGGTGCCAGTCTATTGCAGGGCACAAGCACACACACACAGTCACACACTACAGGACAACTTGGAAATTAGCTAATCTAAATCTAATCTGCATGTCTTTGGGCTCACTTACTCACCAACACTCACTCAGCATATATATCGCTTTCTGCTGTGTACAAGGTCATGGGGGGCCTGGTAGGTTAGGGTACACCCTGGAAGGGGGTGCCAATCAATCGAAGGGCACACACACACTTAAAACATGAAACCCACCAAGTATGGAGAAAACATGCAAATTCCATGCACACAGACCTGAGGCGGGAATCAAACCTGGAGGTGCAAGGCCATGGTGCTAACCACTATGCTGCCTCGATTTTTAATTATTAGGTTTAACTATTGGCTGTTTAACTGTTTAAGTTCTAGAACTGAATTTGTTCTCCATCATTTGTTTACTTGAGTGTTATTATAACTGGGCGACTGGCTGGCTTTGTGATTAGCACTGTTGCCTTGCACCTCCATGGTCCGGGTTTGATTCCCACCTTGGGTGTGTGTGCATGGAGTTTGCATGTTCTCTCTATGCTTGGTGGGGTACTTCCCACAGTCCAAAAACATGCAGATAAGGCTAATTGGTGTTCCCAAATTGCTCGTAGTGTGTGAATGAGCATGTGATTATGTGTGCCCTGAGATGGATTGGCACGCCATCCAGGGTGTACCCCGCCTTGTCCCCTAAATCTCTGGGATAGGTTCCAGGCCCCCCACGACCTTATATACAAGAAAAAGCAGTATGGACAACAAGTGAGTGAGTTAATATAACTGATTATACATTCATCCATATTCCATACCTCTTGTCCCATGTTGAATTGCAGGTGGCCTGGAGCCTATCCCATGGAGCTTAGGACACAAACTAGGGGGCATCATGGATGAGATGCCAATTCATTGCTGGGCACAAGCCCATACACATACTTACACACACGGTAATTTAGAGACATCAATCAACCTACAATGCTTGTCTTTGGACTGTGGGGGAACACAGGATAACCCCAAACACACCACAAGTATTTAAATCTCAACAGTCTCTCCTTTTTTCATCCAATCAATCAATTTTCCCATATCGAATTCTTCAAATTGTCATCTACTGTGACATTTTCAACGTAGTTAGTGCTATAGCTATTAGTGTACACTCATGAACACTTTATTATGAACACTGTACCAGTACGAGGTAGGGCCTAACTTTGCTCCTAAAACATTTTTAGCTTTTTATGGCATGAATTGCACATGATGTTGTGAGCATGTTGACATGGTTGCTTCATGCAGTTCCTGCAGAATTTCTTGGATATACTGGATTCAGAGCTTGTGACCAGGAAGACTCATTGTCATCTTCATCAAACCAGTTCAAGACCACATTTGTTTTGTGACATGGTGCATTATCATGCTAGAAGGAGAGATTATAATATAGATAAATTCTGACCATGAAGGCCCATTGACAACACTCTCTCACTCATCGTCTATACCGCTTTATCCTGTATACAAGGTCGCAGTGGGCCTGGAGCCTATCCCAGGAGACCTAGGGCACGAGGCGGGGTACTCCAGGGTGCCAATCCATCGCAGGACACACACTCATTCCCACAATATGGGCAATTTGTGAACTATCAATTAATCAATTAGCCTAATCTGCATGTCTTTGGACTTTGGGAGGAAACCAGAGTACCCAGAGGAAACTCAACAAGCACAGGGAGAACATGCTAACTTCATGCACACAGAAACAGGAATCGCATGTGGGCCCTGGAGGTGCAACCCATGGACAATAACAATACTCAAATAAGCTGTTGCATTCATTTGATGATTGGTTGGTATGAACAAGTCTAAACTGTGACAAGAAAACATTCCCCACACCATTACACCTTGGCCTTTAGACACAAGGCAGTGAGAGTCCATGGATTCATGCTTTTGGCATCAAATGCTTCTATTGGGTGCCGCAGCAGAAATCGAGATTCATAAGACCAGATCTAGTTTTTAACTGTCCAATTTTGATGATCCTGGAGAAGTGGACCCCAATCAATTCAATACATGTACATTTTTGAGACTGTTTTGCAGGAAAATCCCACAAGATCAGCAGTTATAGGTCACTATCAATCATGCCACAGTGAAAATCACTGAGATCACATTTTCCTCATTATGACCACTCAATACCATTACCCAGGCCTTTCTAAATGGCTTATAGTCAGCTAGATTTAATCCATTTGCTTTGCTAATGCCAGGTTGGACTAGAACCCAGGTAATAAGGGTTGGCCGAATCATAGTCAAACTAACTGTAAATTTAAATGGTGAATTTGTCTTGAAATCATAGAAACCAGGGAGGGAGGGAGAAATGTTCACTGGCTATGAAGATAGCCAATTTAAATATATTTTCGCAAAGTCTATCTAAACCAGTGGATTTCAACTCCATTCCTAGAGGACCAAGTGCCCTGCACATTTCTCATTTCCCAGCATAGCTATCATAACTAATCAACTAATTGATAGGCTTCTCTTAATGGAATGGGTGTGGCTGGGCACTAAAATATGCAGAGCATCGGTCCTCCAAGAATAAGGTTGAAAACCACTGAGCTTAACAGTGGTACCTTTAGACAAGTGTACCATCCAGCAATTTCATACACACAAGCATCATGTCTGAAGGCAGATTTAATGAACTGTATCGTGTGTAATAGATGAGACATCTACTGAGTGTCATGACATCAGGTGTCATATCAGTCAACGTAATGGCTGGACTCTTTTTTTCTTCTTACCCAATATGGTGACCTTGAACAGACGTATGCTGATTTGCTGAATGACAGGTTGGAGCCAAACGTGGCGGTACATACAGTAATAGCAAGATTGCCATGCATGATGTGGTGCCTTGAGTTCTTGATCAAGAAATAGCCCTTGACTGGCACTGGGAACAGTCCTGATTTGAATTCCATAGAAAAGCTATGGGTCATTGACAAGGACAACATTACAGTCAAGTAGAGCCAAAGAACTGGAAAAAGCAATCAAATATGTTTGGACACTTTGAATTACTGTTGAGAAGTGACTGTTCTGAGAGTTGTGTAAAAACCGCTAATGTTGGATTACTCAAGCAATAAACATTCACGAAGACTAATTCCTTGGAAATATGCAAACTGTTGCCTCAAACTAAAATTTAACTGTAACTTTTGGCATCCTTTTCAATTAATTAATTAACAGACTATTTGCCTGATTACTATCTGTTATGCTTGGCAATCTTACTGTTTCTTCGAATAACAATAAAACAGACTCACTTGTGCTTTGACACTTTGGTGCCAAAACCTGATAAATTATCCAGTATATTGTAAGACAAAAAACATTATTAACTGAGCCAACATTTTTCCGTTTTTCACCAAATACTGTACAATTTAGCCAATTTTCCAAAAATCGTCAAAGCAGCTATGCGCATTGTACGAAATATATATATTTTTTGTGGAGCAGGCCTCTTCATCATTATGCATAATAATTAATTAACCGTATTTATAATACATGGGGTGTATATGTATACAGAGCTGATATGGAAGTGGATTTGTGGATTGTAAGGAATATGCAAATATTAAAACAACAGTTTCACCCCCCAGGACATATTAGGGTTCATAAGTAGGGTTACTTAAAGAGAAACATTACTGGAGTATCAGCGAGAGTGAAAGGAAAGGTGTACAAGAAGGTGTACAGTGATGAGACCAGCGATGCTCTACGGCTTAGAGACAGCGGCACTGAAGAAAAGCCAGGAGGCAGAGCTGAAGATGTTGAGGTTCTCTTTGGGAGTGACAAGGATGGATAGGATCAAGAATGAGTCCATCAGAGGGACAACCCAT
>JAQMYK010000010.1:13135823-13155844 GCA_030014345.1 Clarias buthupogon
CTCCCAGCTAGGACTTTTTAAGCTAAGATAGGAGCTCTCTGAGAGAATTCTAAGAAGCTTTGTGAATACGGGCCCAGGAGTTTAAGGTACTGCTTAGAGGTGTGTTGCTCCAGGAAGTCTGAAGCCTGCTTTCACCTGGGCAATCTTAAACGAGGAACTTCCTTTAGATGTCTGTACAGCCGGGTCACTGACAATATTTAAGTGACGACTAAAGACCTCCACAAAAGAAAAAAAAAACCTTTCCAATAGTGTTTGACTGATGGTACTCCTAGTTATTAACACAGTGAACCAGTGTAAGAATATTCATTCATTCATCTTGTACCACTTATCCTGTGTATATAGTTGGGGGGAGCCTGGACCCTATCCCAGGACATTGGGGCACGAGGCGGGATACACAATTAATTGGGCAATTCAGGAACACCAATTAACTCATTCTGCATGTATTTGGACTATGGAAGGAAACCTGAGTACCCAGAGGAAGCTCGCCAACCATGGGGAGAACATGCAACATGTGAGTGCGGCAGTCATCTAGCAAAACACCATGTCAGTGAGTCCTATGGTGGGTTGGTCGTGACTGAATTGTAACATTTGCTATCCAGGTGATTCGTAACTGAGGATCTTGGTTCTAACAGAAATGGAAGAACACAACAATAAGCACTGTACAAAAAAAGTTGTGCAAGGCATTTCACCATCAACATACGGTGTTTCTCCCTTATATTGAGTTAAAAAAAGAAAAAAGAAAGAAAAAAGGAGACTTTTTTTCAGGCTAACCTACACTTTATTCAATGCAAATGACAGTACCGGGTAACTACGTCTCTGAACCATTGTACACAGAGGAGGGGTTCGCTATTTACAGAGAGACACATTTAGCATAACCATCACAGGAGAGAAAACAAACAAATCTGTTTCGAGTGAATCATTTTTAAAAAAATAAAATAAAAATTAGTCAACAGGCATTCAAGTAATAGCAACATCTTAGTCGGGTCTGTATGTCTGTAGTTACAAAGTCTCTTACAACCGCCAACAGCTATACACAAGTGTGTCCAAATATGCAGTGGATATTTTTATTTTATTTACCTTGTATTTTTTTTATTTTTTATTATCCTTTTTTTTTTTTTTTTTTTTTTCATTTTAGCATTTTTCATCCAACCTGTACAGGTTCTGAGACACAAACCACTAGAAACGTGATCAGTTCTGTAATCATTAAGGAAGCAACATTTATGGCTGTAGATTTTACAGGCAAGAAAGCATTTACATACTCTTAAATGTGTTTCTTTTTCTTTTTTTTTTATAGTTATGTATTTAGTGCTACATGACATCACTCCCTTTTGATTGGGTGCTGCTGAAAGCGCATGTTAGAGCATTGTAAACAAAAATAATAACAATATAAAAAAATAAAATAAAATCCCAACATCCACTTGTTTAATACTTATTGCCATTGAGTTGATTAGGTAATACTGCAGACCATGACATTTTACATATCACATCCCTTTCTTACTGGTTAGTGGGTAAAAATATACTAAACAAACAAACAAAAAAGAAAAACTGTGAAACACGCCTAAAACGTTGTACTTGAGCACATCATTAAAACAGTTCTTATTACGGCTAAAGCCTCGTTCTGTCACCATCAAGTCTCTAATAAAACCACGCTGAAGGAAAAAGGGAAAGTAACATATGAGCACCATTGGAAAAGGGAGATATTAATTTTTTAAAAATTCCTTTTCTTCCCGTCGTTTAGCGAGCTCTTGGGTTAGGAAGCAGCCTCAGCGTCAGTGCAGAGAGTCACAGGAAACGGAATCTGACCACAGATCAGCACTAAATAGGAAACACTACATGTAATGAAAACGACGTGCTGATCTAGGCTCAGATTTTTACTCTTTTGCGTCCTGATGAATACAATTAAATATATCAAAAGGCATGGATTAT
Source organism: Clarias buthupogon (assembly GCA_030014345.1). NCBI lineage: Eukaryota > Metazoa > Chordata > Actinopteri > Siluriformes > Clariidae > Clarias > Clarias buthupogon. Next base: position 13,137,750 of record JAQMYK010000010.1, read on the forward strand.
GAAAAAAAAGAGACCCAGTTTAGCATGGCTTGAAATAAAGGAATAGTTTGGAACAACAGCACAATTTTCCAGCATCACAAGCCAACAAGTTCAGCGTCTCATGTTTGCTTAGGCTGCACGGATAATGTAATACAGAACCCTGTGTCACCAAATAAAAATCCTGTAAGTATCAGCCTCAAACTGGGCGCTTGTAAAGTCACACGGCACTGCTGATGTTATAGATGCAACATGGATTACTGTCACATGTAAAATGTATTTTGTAGTGACAGCCATTTTGCCCCCTTAGGAATCTCCTCCTACGAGCTTGAGGGATGAACTGTACTGAAATTTAAGTGGATAAAACCAAAGCTCTTATTATTTTTTATGGAACTGATCCTTTATGTTGTAGCCAAACTAAACTGAAGTCATGCTTCATAACCCGATTAGCACATAAACGTATAAATCCTGATTGTTATTAAAGTCAGCATATGATGCTTGTTACGTCGTTGGCCCGAAACTTTAACAATGACCCAGGCGGCAACAATGCAAGAACTAGAGGTCTTTCCAGCAGCACTCGAGGGAGGTCTACTCGACTCAGAGGGGTAAAAATTCAGCCATGCGCTCTCTGATTCAGGACCAGCTAACTGGTCCCAGATCAGCAGCAAAGGACCGGCTTCGGTTCGTTTTACACTCTGGGGTTACAGCCATTGCGATTCGTGTCGAATCAGCATCATACAAGTTTCTATACAACAAACGCTGGCTACTAATGCAAACAGAAATTGAACTCGATGCTATTTTGCCTGAATCCGTCATTGTACTTTTTTTTTTTTTTTTTAAATATATAAAATAAAGTATAAAACCCGGTCCAGGATTAGGAATGGCCAGGTTCGACACAAAACAGGAAAAAAACAAACAAACAAAAAAACCCACGAAAAGAAAAAAATCCATGAAAGCAAAGGCACTCCAAAACTATTACACACTAAACAGCTGCATCCTCTACAGTTCTCTTTTTAGCCATTTTGAACTCTACGGCTAGGGAAGTAGCTCATCCATAGTTCACGATTAAAACAATTTCACATCTGCCCTTGATCTTTTAAATACAGTAGATATACAGCATGCGTGCCCATGCACGCACATACATACATACACACACACACATACGTACATGATGAACCTGGATTTTGTATGCAATTAGCACATACAAGCGTTTCAGGGAGACTGTACAGAGTAAACGATGGGAAGACTAGCATGTGGAGGAGAAGGAAAACAACACGGCTTATACTCCTTCAAAGAGAGAAAAAAAAATGTGGATAATGAATGAGTAAAGCAGCGCATCAACCCAACATATGGGGGGGTAAAAAAAATAAAAAATAAAAAAGCTACATCATACACAATATCGTTCAACAAGAAGCCACTACATACAAAGCCTAGGGATTCTGCTCTTGCCCGAAACATTCCAGGTGGAGGAAGTAGCCCTTTAAAAAGATGATCAACCTTTACTGTGACCAAACCTCCAGCAAAACATCTCTGTTCAAGGATCGGTTCTGCTCTCGTAATAAACAGGAGCATGCTGATCCTATTTCAGCACACAGACACTGGCCTCAGATCAGCGCTAAACCAAAATGTTCATCCACAAGCTGAGAAAACTTCAATCTAAGGCCCGCCGACGCCGGTTTCTATCGAGAAGCGCAGATACACAGCCTCGTATTTTTTTTTGGGGGGGGGGCCTTCAAATCGGCATTTCCTACCGGTATAAGCAGCAACCAAGGCTACTGTGAACCTACTTGAAAAATAATCATCGTAGGAGACGCGCGGAATTCGTAGCATACACGTATGTCTATAGATCTGTATCTCTTTAGAAGAACACATGTATACACACACATTAATATATATATATATGTATATATATATTAATCATCTCAACTTCTCCACAGTCCACTGCTCTTCTCCGCGAGCCGAGACTGACGAGAGGCTTTTAAAGACATCCTTCCTGTCCTTTAGTATAAATAAATATAAAACAACAATAAAAAATAATCAAAATGACAAAGGGTGGTTGGGAGGGTGGGAGAGAGAGAGAGAGAGAGAGAGAGAGAAGGTTATAAAGTTCAGTTGGTTCATCCATATCTCATCATGAGCTTTTTTTTTGTTTTTGTGGTTGTTGTTATTTTCTTTCTTTTTCATAGCCCGGCCCCTGACGTCGTAGGGGAAGTGGGCGTGGTTAATGAGCAGCAGCATGGGATTGGCCTGTCGAGGAGCAGGTGGTGTTCAGGTTGATGGGTTCGGGGCGGATCCAGAGGCGGCGTTGGGGCCCGGGCCACGTTCGCCACTGCCGGCATCTGAGGGCGGGGAGAAATGAGACAGACAGATGATATGAACAACGTAATCAAAAAATCTAATTAGTGTAACATATCTCCTTTTAATTCCTAAACCCCTAACCACATCACATCACTGGTCCTACTGTATAGCTCAGCATTCAGGAAGTGATGTCATCCATTCTATCCCAGACTAGAAAATGCTATAGAGATGTGACCTGTGAATAATAACGTCTAGCAACTTGTAATGAGAGACAGTAGGGATTAACCTGCAGTAGAGGAGGCATTAGAAGGAGAGGAGGCTCCAGGTTGGTTGCGGACGTGTGCGGGGATGAGTATAGACGCCAATGAGGGGTTACTGGACAACTCTGGCAAACCAAACAAATTGTTAATCAAACACACACACCAAAAAATAAATAAATAAATAAATAAAAAAAATCTATAAATCGCTAATCAAATTTAAACACAGTCACATCTGGAAGTATTAGAAATCAAAGTTTTTGATATTTAACAAATTGTTTGGGATGAAATGATGAAAATGAGATGATGGATCAGAATTTTAGCTTTCATTTCCTGATGCATATAGTGCTGGGCAAACGTCTTGAGCCATTTTACGTTTCTTCATATTAAATTAAAAGAAATGAGAACAAATGGTTTACTTTTGACAGGCTGCAAGGTTCCTAAAGAAACAATTTAAAAACCTCAGCAGCAACCTCATTTCCCCTCTTATCTGTTCCAAACAATCAGCATCACCGGTATACTAATCACCAGCATGATCCTCTGTCACCCGTTTCTCACTGGTTCATGCATTTTTTTTCATGCAAGTTAAATGTTTTTTTTTTTTTTTTTTTTTTAATGCTTGAATGTTTCATACAGTAGGTCACTGTGCCAAAAAAGGTTTTGAGGAATCCTGGAGAGCTATTTCTCAAGACTACATAAAAAAAAAAAAATACAAGGAGGTCAAGAAAATATGATGAAATGATGGGTGGCTCAGGACTTTTTTGCACTGTATATCTACAGCTTGTAATATGGCAACTGTTTGAAAGAAGCCATGTACAGTATAACTTCTTGAAATGAACGGAATGCGTAACTGAAAGGTGTTTCTTCTTGTCCAGGTATGTCCTCTTAGACTGATGGTTTCATCTATAATTACTACATCAGGTGCCTTACTGCATCCACACTCTGAGGAGGACTTTAACAGCAGAAATAAAGAGGCCATAACACAAGATGCAAACCACATATTTAGTCAGAAACACAAGGTCAGATTGGAAGTTGAAGAGCTGAAACAGAGACGAGCCTCATAAATTGTTACTAAGTGAGGGGAAAGCCAATCCAAAGGTAAAGCAAAAAAAAAAAAAAAAGCTCATATGAGGTTAAGCACACTGGAGGTAGTGTCATGGCCTGGGTCTGTATGTCTGTGCATGGAACAGGCTTACTAATCTTTCCTGATGATGGTAGGAACAGAATATATTCACAAGTCCACAGAAATATTCTGTCTACCAAAGGGTTAAAAAAAATATTTAGATCTTTTTAAGACTGCTAAGATGTTCCTAAATTTTTTGCTCACCCAAAGATTTGGTCATCTGACATCACAGGTTAAACGTTTTAAGTGGTCTGCCACACCTACTGTAGGTGTTACGGAAGTGCATGGCATCCCCCATCCCCCCACCAAAAAAAACACATCAGAGAACTTCTCATATTTATGGCTTACTATCTCATAACTACAACTTCCTGCACAATAATTAAGACTTACTGCGTCATAATTATTACTTATTATTTATGACTTAAGTCATGATGGTGAGATAATCAAGTTGTCATAATGAGTAAGCCAGAATTACAAGATTGTTTTTTTTTTGTGAAAGCAATGTTCCTCTGTAAGATATACACATCAGTGTATGAAAGCTAAAATTAAAAAAACAAACAAACAAAACAAAACAAAAAAAGAACTGGCCTTGTTGTTCCTATACTTTCGAATGGGACTGCTGATTGTATTCATACCCTGTGTGGTGAAGTTGAAGAGCGGGGGTCTCTCTCGGCCGTTGGGGAGCTTGAGAGCAGGAGCGCGGAGCTCGTCAAAGAAGGCGTGTGCGCAAGCCTCCAGAGGAGTGAGACGTGCCGTGGGTGTGTACTCCAGCAACCGGGAACACAGAGCGATTGCCTCAGGTGGGGTCTTCGGCCGAAACACCTAACACACACAGACACACTTTAGACGACCGTAATTAAGAAAAAGCAACACTACAGGTCCAACGCCGTCATGTTACAGACAACCCGAAGAGGAAAGTCTTAAATGAATGTTGTGTTATGCACTTACACCATTTACCGCATTTTATGCCATAAAGGTAAAAACCTTCCAATCCAATCCGATTCTCATCCGATTCTGGATCGGAGCGTTCACAAATGCTGCAAGTGTAAATTCTTTTGAGCACAAACTGTCTCATGACTGCACAGCCACAAGGGGGAGCTTTGACATTTGCAACAGGTTTCATAAGCGATCAAATTAAATCACGGTCAGGATATAAATGTGTTTTAAAATAAATAAACAGAGAGAAGGAGAGGAACGGGGAGAGCCCTATTTTAACGTGAATGCGGACTCACCTTAGTCCATGGGTGGGCTTTAATTTGAGGGAATTTGAACTCGGTGTAGTTGGGGTTCATCTCTCGAATCTGCTCACGCGTGGGAGTCCCCAGCACCTTCACACAGACATGCGTTCAGAAACCATTCGCTCTAGTGTAAAGCTGACTACAAAATCAGCACATCCGGATCTGTTTCATTTAATCTTACGTCACATCAATTTTAAAGATATTTATTAATAACCAAAACAATATACTGACTATTGAACAATGTACTGGAACTAAAGATTCTTTAATGTAATAATTAAAACAGCTCCTCACAAAAAGCTTTAGCCAAATGTAAAAAAAATTATAATAAATTGTATATGAAAATTCAGCAAGCACTGCAATACCTTCACTGGCCATTTCATTAGGTACACTGTTCATACTGGATTGGACCCCCTTCTTTGAATGAAAGAACTGCATTAATTCTTCATGTCACAGACTCGACAATGGAACATTCCTTACTGATTTTGCTCCATATTGACATGATCGCATCATGCAGTTGCTGCAGATTTGCATATCGACTGTACATCCATATGCAACTCTCCCGTTCCACCACATCTTAAATGTGCTCCATTGGATTGAGATCTGGTGACAGTAGAGGCTGTCTGAGTACAGTGACCTCACTGTCATGTTCAAGAAACCAGTTTGAGATGATTTAAGTTTTGTGACTGGGCACGTTATCCTGTGGTCATGGTCGGTTACAATACTTGCGATGCTCAACTGGTACTGAGCCCAAGAAAACATTCTCTACACCATGACACCACCATCACCAGCCTGGACCACTGATACAAATCAGGATGGATCGATCCATAGTCCATTCTACCCTCCGAATATCTCTGCAGAAACCGGCAGCCATCAAACCAGGCAAAGTCTTTCGAAACTTGGTGAGCCCATGCGAATTACAGCGGCTCCTGTTGTAGTCTTCTGCTGCTGTGTCCCATCATTCCAAGATTGGACATTCAGAGAAACTCTTCAGCCGTATTCCTCTGACCTCAGGCATCAACGAGGCATTTTCTCCCAGAGTTCTGCCACTCACTGGATATTTTCTCTTTTTCAGGCCATTCTCTGTAAACCCTAGAGATGGTTGGGTGTGAAAATCCCAGCAGATCAGCGTTTTTGGAAATAAACACACCAGCTTGTCTGTTACCAACCATGCCGCATTCAAAGTCACATAAATCACCGTGACCATGACTACATGCCTAAATGCGTCGAGTTGCTGCAATGGGATTGCGCCGATTAGACATTTGCTTTAACAAGCAGTTGAACTGGTGTACCTAATGAAGTGACCGGTGAGTTTGTGTGTATGGTTATATATAATTGATCTGTACTGGATTAAGATCTCTGAATGTTTCAAGGCAAAAGAAAATGCTTAGTGTGTTCATTCGTCTAACCACAATAGGATTAATAAGAATTGAAGCATGTGACCAGCTGTGGCAAGGACTTTGTAAAACTGCACAGCAACTAACTTATAAATTGCACAAAAAAAGACAAAAAAAAAACAGAGAGCGCCTACCTTGATAATTTCGACTAGTTGGTCCACTCCACTGTCGCCAGGGAAGATGGGCTGTCCAAGCAGCAGCTCCGCTAACACGCATCCAGCCGACCACACGTCTACACGGCAGAGAAAACACATATGCTTATACACACACACACACACACACACACACTGCAGTACATTTCAGTAACTCCTTGTGTAAAAGAAAACATGATCATGAAAAGTCCTGCCATGTTTAAAATCAGTAACGCCCAGTTTCATCAACGCATGGGCTGATTAATGTGAAGTTAGAGAAGCTCAGGAGGTATTTTATAGTCTTTTGTAAATTCTCTTGCAAATTCTTTATTAAGAAATGCATTCCTATACAGCTCGATAATGGGGTCTGCTGGTGAGACGCACAGGTGGTACACGTGTACTGAGGGTCGGATCGGCGGTAAATGGTGAGCTACCTATGCTGGAGGTGTAATCTGTAGCTCCGAAGATGAGCTCTGGGGCTCGGTAGTAACGAGAGCAGATGTAGGAGACGTTGGGTTCACCACGTACCAGCTGCTTAGCACTGCAGGGAAGAAGAAGAGACAGAGGAAGAGAGGAAGGAGGGAGGGAGGGGCGAAACAAGAATGGAAAAAAAAAAAAAAAAAAGTAGTGTTACTATGGCAAAAGCCACCACAACCGATATTAGTCTTTATTACTGTAACTCTGATAATGTTAATTCAGTAGTAAAATGAAAAAGATAACTTCAGTCACAAAGCTCGGAAATGTCTGTTGGCATAAAATCAAGGTGACTCGAAATGTAATAATAATAATAAAGAGCTAAAATCCAGTCTGTTTGACTTGCTGTTATCCGAACCTGAATCTTAAAGCCAAAAAATCTGTACATACCGTTATAGAAACAAGGTTCAGAGATTCATGAGTACTTGTGTGTGGTTTTTTTTTTCTTTTCCTCCCACCTGCCAAAGTCACAGAGCTTGAGCACGGCCGTCTCTGGGTCCAGCAGCAGGTTCTGGGGCTTGATGTCCCGATGGCAGATACCAAAGGAGTGAATGTACGCCAAGCTCCGGAACAACTGGTACATGTACAGCTGAAACACAAACGCCTGCCTTAAATATCTCAGTTCACACCAGTGAGCTGTAATTCATGAGGATTTTTATGAGCTGATGCGGTGGTTGTGCATAATGTATGATTTGGGGTCGAGTTCTGTTGGGCTACGTTCACATTATCAGTATGAAGCGACTCAAATCTGATTCTGTTTATGACTGTCTGAACATTATTTTTTGTTTTTCCAGATCGGATCAATTTCGAAACTCATGCGCTCAAACTCATGTGGCTATATTCCCGATACGTGGCCGTGGGACTTAAATGAGAACGGTCAGATCAAAATAGACTTTTCGCCTGTGCGAATGCATGGGGTGCTCACTGTCATCCGTCAGCACTCGCAACATGGTGATTTAATAGCATTGCTAGCAACAGCTGATAAAACAGCTACAGCGAGGCGTCTGGCTCTTATTTTTAACATATTTTTTGTTTAAATCACATCCGTCGTTTGACATGAACGAGAGGTTGCACAAATAAAATGTGTTTTAACCCAATTGTGCGAGCAAAGACACATCAATGCGTGCACGCGTACCGTTTCAGAGGACAGGCTTGTCCACATTAGCATCGCATGTAATAATGAACGTGAACCATCGTGACGCGCAAATCCTTTAACGTAGACTTGGAATGAACGGTTTGCATGTAACAGACTTGAAATGCACCTCAGTACAGTACCTTCACATAGATCATGGGGAGGATCTGCTTGGCTCGGCTGTAGTGCCGGGACACTCGGTACACCGTCTCTGGGACGTAGTCCAGAACCAAGTTCAGATACACCTCATCCTTCTGTAAGACAGCCAGGAAGAAAAGAAATGAGTCAGATGCACATCATAAAAAAAACTGTAAGGAAAAATCAGATTCCTGAATAAATGAATGAACGAAATACTATAAATCATCACGCGTACATTACAGCACAATGAAATTCTTCTCCCCCGATACAAGATAAGAAGCTGGGGTCAGAATGCAGGGGCAACCATGATGGAGTGTCCCTGATCAAGCAGATACGATTAAAATGCTTGCTTGTGCATGCTGGAGCTTGAACCCATGACCTTCTGATTAGTAACCCAGCACCTTGACTGTTAGAGTCACCACTGCCTCTGCAGTACCACAACAGATACACATCATACTTAACACCCTATTTTTGTGATGACTGCCTAACTTTAATTAGTCAGAACTCAGACTGACCTAGACAGCGACTTCTAAATATGTTTTACTTTGAAAAAAGTCAAGGTTCTCAAAGTGGAAACACAGCCTGCATTATTTGCACAACTCAGCTATATTATTATAATTATTGTTATAATAAACCCCTATTTATGTTGATTAATAATTTTATACTTGTACAAGTTTCCATCTCAATACATTAAAAGGTTATTCATGGGGTATATAAAATTATATAACCTAAAAGACACTAGAAGTGGCCCTTGGCTTCTGATGTATCTTCTTCAACTTCCACACACTCATGATTGTCTTATTGAACCCGGCTTTCCCTGCGAGCGTCACTAATCACCCCTGCGATATGAGGAACTCCGACATAACCATGGAGTCTATTTTCAGACGTCAGGAGCATGACTCATCACAATGTGAAGTGGCTCGTGTGTGACACGGTAATTGTGGGGGCCGACTGCATGTATGTGAAAATGGTTTACAGTCACTGACTCCTCATTTAGAAATCGCAAGTCTTGCCTGCTATAGTTTTACCGCTTTCCTTTTCTTCTTCTTCTTTTTTTTAAACGCCCTCCTGTTGCTGCGTGGCTGGGGGGAAAAAAACCCGCTGAAGATGATGAGTCACTTTCTGCCTCACGACAGCAGCTCTGCAATTACTCTCCGACTGGCTGGACGCTTTGTGCAGAGCGGCGTGATTGGTTCGCCTTAATGGTGTGCCGCTGAATGGTGGCGTATGATTGGCTCGCCGAGGCACAGATGCTTGTGTGATTGCGACAGGGATGAACGAGCGGCGACGTGCCATCCGCAGATGCGAGATTAGATTTGTGTCTGCGTGCGTGTCAGAGAGAGGAAGAATTAGACCTATTTAGGACGAAGGGCAGACAGGCCAAATGAACCGATTCAATTTTGAATAAAGGAAGCAAATGGGCGGATGTATCCTTTGGCTCTTATGTGCTAGAATATGATACATATTTAAACTCCAAGGATACATCTGGGGGAAAAAAAAAAAAAAAAAAAAAAACTCTTCTCTTTTCTCCCTCATCTCTTGCTTTTCCACTTTTGTACATCTAACGAGTCTCACACCTCTGTCTCTCGCTTACCTCGTCCTTCCCAGACCACTCATGTATTTCGTGACTCACTCGGATCTCTCCATCACACCTCTCTTGCTCAGTAGATTTCACAGAATGATGAATTAAAAAAAAAAAAAAAAAAGCTTAAAAGTGCATCCAAAAGGAGACACTGCATGTTTCAGATTAGCGTGTGTTAAGGTTCATTAGTACGTTTTTGCTTGTAAACAATTTTCCTGACTACTGTATAGAGATTCAGCCTCGATTCAAATCCTTTTAGATGCTACATGACGAACCGTGGAAAAGTTCAAGGGGTCAAATACTTCTGCAAGCCACTGAAGACCTTTTCCTTTCCCATACCTCTCTTGTATCTGATTCTCTTCCTGAGCGAGACCAGGAACAGGATCCTGAACGCGTGCCAGGTCATACTCGTATCATTGTGCCAATCTCGACAATTCCAGCTCCATGTGTTCGGCAAGCGGGTAAAACTTCTCTCCCTTCTCGCATAAGCATTGTGTACTTAGGAATATCTTTTCAGGTCACTAACTTTGGCCCTGTGCCACTTTGGTGCCCATTATGCATGACTGTGAGTGTGTGTATGAGAGAGCATGTGTCATAAATCCCATTCTAATCATGGTTTGTGAGCTAAGGCTTCTAGTTTTCCAGGAAAAGCAACAGCACTGACTGATCTTACGGGCTACAGGAAAGTCACCGGGTTCAGAGCACTCCGTCAAGTCAGTCAGACAAGAACTTTTTCACGAGTCCCGTCACTTATACTGCACCGTTGGGGATATTTTACATCTCCTCGACGTAAGTCTTGTTCAGTGCTTTGCATGCAAAATTCTCAAATTCTTGCATCGGTCCGACATAACCTGAAATTTTGGTGCAACAAACTCCTCATCCGTAGAGAGATAGAGATACCGAAGGTGCACCAGTTTGATCTCTATCTTGCACTTATCTTCACAACCTGAAAGCAAAAAATGCTGAAGAAATATTGATCTATTTTTGGGTACGTGTTCTAGTTTCCACTTGCTGAAGGACAGAGTCCACGGACCTCAACTATGCAACTCATTCATGTTCATTCGATGTAGGGATTTTTTGGGAGGGGTTGTTGGGTGGAGAGGGAGGAAGGTTTCAGTTCAGTTCAATTCAATTCTATTTTATTTGTATAGCACTTTTATCAATTGTCATTGTCGCAAAGCAGCTTTACACAATCAAATGTGTATTAATCAAAATGGTCAGATAGTTCCTGATGAGCAAGCCGAGGGCGACAGTGACGAGGAAAAACTCCCTGAGATGGCAATAGGAAGAAACCTTGAGAGGAACCGGACTCAACAGGGAACCCATCCTCATTTGGATGGAGAGCAGGAATTGATCTGCATTCATCCTGTGTATTAGGTGGCAGGCAGTTCAGCTAGAACAGTTGATGTTAATTGATGTTAATAAGGTAGTTATTAGTGGCTCAGGTAGACTTGTAGGAAATTCCAGTCCTGAACTGTCGAGCGACTGCAGTCAAGTCAAGTCCTCAGAGAAACAGCTGTCAACATTAGTCGAGGCCAAAACCGTCTTCATGGTAGAGTGAAACCATCCCCAGACACATCCCAAAGAGACATACAGGGCATCCATGGGCATCTCCAACCAGAAGCGGGGCACCAGGATGGGTCAGACAGGTCCAAACATCCAGACAGGTTTCAGTTCAGTTACACATTACACAGTTCTCTGATGTGTGTATCCAAAATATTTTTAATAAAAATTAATTTGAACATGTGTGCATCTTTGTTAGTAAAATGCTGCATTCCCTCTATAATCCTCAAGGTGGTGTGCTCTAAACTATTCACACATTGGAACAGATCACAGCATCCTGTGTGGTAGAATATTATTAAAAATTGTAACAAAATCTGACAAAAAATAAATACAAATCATGGAATCTGAACGGTGATACTATAGAAATAGAACTGCAATACAAATCGAATTTACATCTAGGTATCGTGAGAACATGGTATCGGGTGGTACCTGGTAATTCCCGTTTCTAGGCTCTTGGCAGAGTGATTAATGTTAATTTCCAAGTGTGGGCCGTTTGCCCGGGTACATTCTGGTGAAGTGTGAAGGCAGTTGTTAAGCCTGGGAGAAAACTGGTGAAACGGCAAAAACATCTAAGAGTCTCGAACCTGTTCCAGGATCACACTGCGCACAAAGACCTGCAGTACATGCTATATAATTGTGCGCTTCCATCATCGTGGTAACAGCTTAGAGAATACGAACATATGGGTATAATAGGCAGATGTCCACAAACCTTTGGCTGTAAAAGTATGATTAAATAAACAGGCGGATGAATCTAGTGCCTAGCATTTTGCAACTGATCCATGGTTCAGAAATACCTTCTACACAGAAGGCGAACCGGTGAATATAAGTAGTTCCATGATCAGGCACAAGCACATGGTGGTCTGGGGATCTGTGCTGCCACAGGATTTCTTCAACTTCCTCAAACATTACTACCTGTTTCAGGTTTCATGGTGGCATCGAAAGGGTTATTGGTCAGAGAAGGAGATGAAATGCCTTATTGATGTATAAAACCAGACTGCTATAAAACTGGACCACTTATGGCTCCTCGCTTTTTGCTATGCATTTAAAAAGCACCTGTTTAAAACTCAACTCTTCTGGGAAGGCTATTTTCCCCTTAGGTTTTGGAGCGTGGCTGTGGACGTGTGTGGTCATGCATTATTATTACTGAGGTCAGTAACATGGCCAGTGGGGTTGAGGTCAGGGTTTTGTGCAGGTCACAAGTTCTTCCACTCCAAACTTGGCTTCATGGACCTTCATGTGTGTGCTGGAGAAGTACAGCTTTCCTTACACTGGATCTAAAAGACGCAAACCTGCGTGCTTCAAGCATTAAAGGCAACAGCTTGGAGGATGCATGTATATTAGCGATGATGGTCGGATATCCACCAATGTTTGACCATGTAGTGTTGTGTTTAAAAATTAAAAAATAATAATAATATTCCCTACCATTTTGCATTTTGTTCAATTGTGCAACTGATGCATGAACTATTAGAAATCAAACATGCGATTAAAAGTAGCATGTAGTAGTAGCGCACATAATTCCATGATCATCAGGCACAAGCGCATATCATCAGCTAAGCCTGAAAATCCCCCTCACATTTATGTTCTTCTAGGTGTTTGCCAAATGGAAGCCATGGTGGTGGTTATTTGACGTCAGCTGATGTTCCCATATTAAAAATAGGGCTGTTCCCATACAGATCACGTGCCAATCAGATGCCTTTAGCTCCGGTTGGCTGAACGCGATGATGGGATTTCCCTGAAGAGTCCCTGCTGACAGGCGCGGCTACAGAAATGACACGGCAACGCGTCCCCCCCACCCTTTCATCCCTCGAAGCCTGGAGAACACCTCGACAAGTCACGAAAATGACACCATGATGACTGGTTTTCGTGCTATTCTTGGCCACTCGTGTGTTTTTTTTCGTGAGGGGAATCGGATCCAATAGGCAGACCGCTGATCTCTGTAACAAGTACCAGTGCTTATAATGATTATGCTGGTACACTATGTACTACCCTGCTGAGTTTCAACAAATTTAGCCTTACTGACCTGTTAATCATCAGAAATACAAACGGATTAATGAAACTAACTGAAGCCAATATGAATGAAATTTCCATCTGATTCAATCTATACAATATAATAATAATAAAACCCATTTTTTAAGGCAGTTGTGGGATATGAATCGTCTTAAACTGATTTACTTATAAACCTGGACAAATCTGTATCCAACACTACTGATTATTTCAAACACAGACTTTTCACACCCACTTCTGATGGTGTTTATTTTATTACTCTTTAGAGCTCTTTACAGAAGTTTCTTTTATGTAGAAATGTTTTCCAAAGCGTCTTCGTTTATGGCATTTTGTTTTGTACGCACCAAAAACTTTTGCACAACGCTGTAGATAAAACAGCTGTTAGGTTTTACTGAGTGTGCTGGAGAGTATGTGCTCTCCTCGTAACTTTGCTACATTAACTCTGTAATTCCATTAACTATAAAATATCATGAAATTATGTCTTTAATTAACAACAACAACAACAACAAGTCAGTTGTTATTTTAAAACACAGAGGTCAGCTGTTCTGGAACAGTTCTTGCAACACCAGTATTGTGTCAAGTGCATTTGCAAAACCCATCAAGCACCATGATGAAACTGATTCTCATGAAGACCGGTCCCAGGAAAACAAGACCAAAACGTACCTCTGCTGCAGAGGAGAAGTTGATTTAGAGTCACCAGTCTCAGAAATGACCAATTAACAAACAGCACCTCAGATTAGAGACGTTATGAAGAATTTACAGATCATGAGTAGCAGAGACATCTCAATATCAACTGCTTAAAGGATTATTGTATATTTTGGACACCTTGAATATTGTTTTACAGTGTAAAAAGAAATAAAAATCAGGAACGACCATGGAATTAGAAGGTGTGTGAAAGAAGTTCTCTCATTTTCAACATGAAACTGTAGAACTACATGGCTCCTCTTAGGACAACAGGTACACATTCTCCTCTACAGAAAACTATTGTCTAAATGCCCTCCCTACTATCAGGGCATCACTCAGTCACTTAAACCAAACAAAATGTTACAAAAGACAGAATAGGCAAAATAAAAGAGATGGGACACACCTTATCTCCACTGGAATAGAAGAAGTAGCGGAGACGTACGATGTTGCAGTGGTCCAGCTTCCTCATGATCTGCAGCTCACGATTCTGCATTGATAGGAAAAATTCAAGATTAGTTCTTGAACAATCACTAAAGCACGTTAACAGCACAGACTAAATAAACAGACACTATTACAACAATTACAAGAACAACCTAAGTGTGCAAGAATGTCATCTACTTTGAGCAAGTGTGGCTCGTGCGTATTCCAGTATATACAACCCAAATGATAATGACTGAATTGTGAGTGAGCACATTAATGTGTGCATCGCAATTTTCAGGGCAAATGAGATATACTGTATGTTTAATGCAGCATTGTTGAATTCTCAAATCTGATTGTTCAAAAAGTGTGCACTATTTTCGTATACTGCCTGTGTTTCGTTTCGTGACCTGACCCGCTGAAGCAACCCCAGATCGTAACACCGCCTCCAGGAGCTTGTACAGTGGCCACTATGCATTCCCTTCTTACCCTGATGCACACATCGCTCTGGAATAAGATCAACTTGGACTCATCGGACCACATGACCTTTTTCCACGTCTCCAAAGACCAATCTTTATGCTCCCCAGGGAACGGAAGTCTTTTTTTTTCCCCCTCCATCTGACCACTAACAAGTGGTTTTCTTATGGACACAGCTGTTTAATCTCAATCACATTGTGTGAGAGAAAACACTCTTATTTTTTACTATTAAACATGGCTCTGATTTGTAATGTCAAATTTCTGTTATGCTTCTACTTAAACTAAAACATAAATCATTGTGACATTTTGCTAGAATACATTTACTGGGGATTTATGAAAGATGAGAAATAAAAGTATCCTAAATCAGGTGAGATTAAAAGATAGAGGCGTTTATACTTTCTGAAGTGAGAATAGGAAACTGATTAAGGAAAATCAAGACAGGAATTGCGTGTCTCCTGATCAACATCAGCACCAAAAACATAACTTCATCCTTACTTTGAACCTCTTGTCTTGCAGGACTTTCTTGATGGCCACCAGCTCTCCAGTGTCGCACAGCTTGGCCTGGTAAACCACACCAAACGAGCCGTTGCCAATGACCTTAGTGTCCGTGTAGCTGACCTCCTGAGGCCGATCAGGACCTTGGCCAGGGGTCGCTCCGACAGTCGTCACCTTACTGCCATCCTTATCTCCTAAAAAGACACAAACAAAACCAAGTTAAATATTGATTGGATTTGTGACGCATTATTACTGAGCCTGCACATGCTTTATCAATTTTAACACACAGCTCATACACAGCCATTAGTCTATTTATTATAGTCGCTCCACTCAGCTAATCAGGTGATGTGTAACTACACGCTCGGGTTTTTCTGGGAAAACAGGAACAAGGGAAAAAAAAAAAAAAAAAGTACACTCGACTCACATTCATTCCAAACCCATGTTTCTGGTGTCGTTTTAATTCAGAGTGACCCCCTTGAGCAATTTTCGAATCGAGCTAGCGCTTGTGTTTGACAAGGTGAAAATTGCAACGCAGAGGAAATCGGGAGAGAGAAGCGGAGCGAGACGTTCACACCACCTGCGCTCGTGGCCGCGACAGCATGTCCTCCCTCTCCTCGACATACCAGACATCAGCAAAGTGAATCTCTGGTCACATGAGGAGTGCATGCATGTCTTTCGCTGACAGCGTGCTAATACAGGATCAGGTTTTGCATTTTACATACTAATGATTCGAGATGCACGTGTTGATGTGAGTTGAGCCCGGATCAGCGTTCTGGGAAACGGGAAATTCAATTCAGGATGCACGGCAGCTGCTGGTTAAAGGCTTCCTGGAGGCTAAATAATGGCGAGCACAATGAACAATTCTCAGACCTTGCATCTGCTTTAAAAAAAATAATACATATAATAGCTGAGTATAAATGCCTTCCCAAAATGTATGGGACGGTTCAAAATTAAATGCATAATTCTTGCCCTGTGGCAGCATGAATATTTCACTGCACCATAAGTACTTCTCTCTCGTAGATGCTCAGTTACAAAAACATGCACAAATTAGAAAACAGCCTCGGCTCGTCTCCGGCTTTACATTTTTTTATTCTTTTTTTTTCTTCAGGACGACTGTGAGGAAATGTTTTTGGTCGCTCTTGCCCTCATTGCCAGGCACTCCAGGCAATCTACATTGATCACCAAGGGCTCTGCACTCCACCTAGGCAAGCTTCGGATACTCCATCTCGGTCTTGATTCTAAGAGCAACCGATGTTTAATCAGTTTGTACTGTACAGATCTTACTGTAGTAAGTTGTACTTCCTCCTTTTGATTTTTCCACAGAAGGCGCTTTGCCTGCCGTCATTAACAGTAAAATGCATACTGTTGTCTGTTAATTATTGAGCCAACATACACTGAGCTTACATCACCTAGTATCACGCAAAAACTAAACATTAGCATCGACATGGAAATCCAAGATTAAGGTCTATGTGATATCCTGCCCACAAGCTGCAAGAGCCTTTCAATATCATAACCATAACTTCCATACTACACACACAAATTAACTAGACTGAACTACAGCAGTGTGTTAAATACTTGCTCATCAGGAGCTGTAACTCGACAGACACTCGCACACAACTTCACACCAGAGCTATAGAGAACGAGAGAGAACATTACAATAGCTGGAATATGACCGCATGAGGTGAAAATCAAGCAGGTGGTCTTTTTTCACTCGTTCTTGCACGTTGGTCTCAGGTTGGAATAGAAGTTGTTCATAAGGTGTTGAGGCACCACGAGCTGCCAGAACAGCACAGAAGTTCCATGGCACCGATTCTACGAGTCAGGACCTGCACTTGTACACCATTCTAAATACCCCTGAAGGTGTAATATTAGTCACTATGACGAATAGCAGTTCATCATAAGCATTAATGAGTAACGGTAAAACCTTTAACGGTGTAATCTGATGAATTTTTTTTTCTTTTTTAACACACTAGAGTTTTTGTTCCCCCCCAGAATTTGGGGAGATTTATTTATTACGATTTGTTTTCCGCTTTTGTAATTTCACTTCATTTCCTGTATTTGAGATTCAACTCAAATTTCCGTAAGGCTCTGAAATGAGTTTTCTTCATCCGTACAATTGTCGTTGGACCTTGTCCTTTCGAGTCAGGTGAGCAGGAACATTTTATTTTGCCTATAAGCAAAACAGACCACAGCACTGCCAATGTTTGTTTCAGTGCCGTGGGCAAGAGCACGTTTATAATGCCGAAAATGGAATAACAGAAGAAACACCAAAAATACAGTATGTGAAGTGCGAAGGATGTTCAAGTCAAAGCAGGATTTTTGTGCAGAATAACAGAATCCGAAAAACTACCGTTATTTCTCTCTATATATATGTGCTACACTAAAGCACTCATCCCAGTGCATACGGTCGAAGGAGAAAGTTTTCCTAGTATGCCAAAGTCATGACCGGGCTGCCTGCTTCACATCCGAAACGCTGGCCTGCCAGGAAATGGCTTGGAGCTAGGTCATGGCTGTACAGGGGATGTGGCAATAACTCCCAGCCGAGTTCCTGTAATGTGGAAGTGATGGGAGGTTTGGATAATTTTTAGGGATGCACCGATACCACTTTTTTGGAATACGAGTACGAGTACTTGCGTTTCAGTACTCGCCGATACCGATACCGAGTACTTAATAAAAACATGATTTAAATTTACAGAAACAGACGCGGAATTG
>JAQMYK010000010.1:13164854-13175349 GCA_030014345.1 Clarias buthupogon
TAGAGCCGTGATTAATGTGGGAGCGCAAGTACCTCTCATCCCTCCCCCCTGAGAGAGCTCGGCCAATCAGCTCTCTCCGTGCCTCGGGCTGTGAGAGGAAAACAGCATCACCCAGGGTTCAAACCAGCGATCTCCGGATGATAGGGCGAGCGCTTTACCACTGCGCCACTCGGAGGTGATCTCATCTTAGATGTGTCAATTCATCTCGGATGTGTCAAGCAAGAGAACAAGTTTTACTCTTCTGAACGAAGAACAGGAATCTGAAGCTCATCAAAACTGGACGTTTGAAGAGTCCGAGGGTTTGCGCCTTAAATAACCCTATTACTTAACCAGACCATAAATTGCATGTGTTTATCAGAAGGCAGATTTGATGCTGATTTTTTATTTGAAAATCCAAAACGGATCTACACCTCTGCGATCTAGTTTAAAGCCCAGTTATGAAAACAAGGTAAAACCCGAGTTTGGCAATTAGCACACCCTGCCCATGCCCGTTATGGCACGCGTTCCCCTTACCAGATTTATAATAAAATGGTTTTCCAGTGGAAACATGAAATGTTTAGAGCCACTAAATGAAGGCAACAGCTTTGGTAGTGCTCTTTCATTTCTGCACACATTAGAGCTGAAAGAGCTCACTGATCTGCTGATGACCCGCGCCAGCCGGCAACGCGTGCTCCATCAGAGGAGGCTGATTGAGCCGTAATAAAGATCAGTGGGATTTCTGCATCGTTCCCAACCACGTGCAGAGCCTGCCTGCACTACATCTCTGTCAGGAGTGCGAAGCAGAGCGAGGCAGCACATCTACTCTATTGCAACTGCAAATTATAATCAAGCATTTCGACCTATGAGCCCAAGAGCTTGTAATGTGTGTATAAGAATCACTCAGAAAAAAATGGTGACACAGCTAATGTACTGTACAAAAGTCTTGAGCCGCTCCTTGTTGCTTCAAATTTTCTTCTAAAGAGCCAGACTTTGTCGTATTAAGGTTGTCTTGAGGAATTGTTCTCCAGGATTCCTGAAAGCTCTCTTTCTGGCTCTCATTTTCAGACCCTTCCACGTACCTGACCACTTTCTGAGGAATGTGTTTTGTTGGTTAAAAGCATTAAAAAAAAACATCTACGGTAAAACATGAACCAGTGAGAAACCAGAAAAGTGATGCGACATCAACATCGTGAGAAGATTCTAGCGTGATTAGTGTTTTGTTTTTGTAGCGGCGCTTAGAAAAGTTACCACTTTTGACTACTGTATGCAAACAAATGAGAAGTCTTTTAAAAAACTTTGCAAGGGGAAGAAAAATTTATACTTTACTGGCTGACTGGTTTTTGTCATGTCATCAGATCACTAATCAGACTAGGGAAGGTAAATAATACTTTTTTTTATTTTTTATCTCTAACGTCTGAGAGAACGCTCTGCTTTTAGGGCTAATGTCTCTCATCATGTAGTAACAAACACAAACTGGCTCAATACAAAAAAAATTACCTTTTTGATATTTGCTTCTTCACGCACTTGACTTAAATACATTGCTCGGTCTGCCAGGTGATGAATTTTAAACGAGTGGTTATTACAAATGGGAATCATCCGATTTAATACTTGTATCATACCATTGTGCCGAGTCGATCTTTATTACAATTTTGTATCATGATTGAATAAATATCCTAAATAGTCATACCTACTATATATACAGAGTCAGTCAAAAATATTACACACTTCAGGAAAAACCTTGTATAAATATTTAAATACTAAATTTATTTTTATAAATGTAATTTGTAATTGTAGAGGCCAAAGGTAAATTGTATTAATCTAAAAAATTTCTATTAAAATATTAACACTTAAAGTTTTTCTTTTCCTAAAGTGTTACTTTGTTGTCTGTATAACTATTTCCAAATCTACTACCCATTCCATGTTTAAAGGAATTTAAAGCATGTTTAAAGCAAATATCATTGAAAAATTCAAACCAAGCATCATCTCCATATAGAACCTGTTTCACCCCAAACCTAAACCAAGTTCCCTGAGACCAGGAAGCTTCATGCGGAAAATTTTTTACTAACAGGGATATAAAAGGTCAACTGGGACAAAGCCAACGACTCAATTCAGTGACCTGTTCTTCCTAAAATGCATGACACACACACACAATGGTAGGATTAGGACACAAACTGGTGCACAGTTAATGTGTGTGTGGGATGAAGACACACTGGCACTTTCCCCACCCCACTCTTACACCGCCCCCCCCCCCACACACACACAGCATTTAAAATGTAAAATCAATTATTTCTACATCTCCTAATCCACATGATGGCTACAGCTATGCTTTAGTGCAGCAGAGTACATCAGTACACAGCCAATCCACACTCGCTCCAAGCAACCGGACACCAGTCAGAGGTCCCTGAGGAGCTTGGGCTGTTATCCTGCACTGCTCTGATCTGTGAATATGCATCACTGGTGGGTGTGTGTGTGTGTGTGTGTGAGAGAGAGAGAGAGAGCGAGAGAGTGTGTGTGCATTATAATCGCTTGTTAGTATCGATGTTGTTTTAGCCACTGTAATACTGATATAGGAGCATGCAAAATGCAGCTGAGATGGCTGAGAAATTCCTGAGCATTCTCACAGGTTCTAGATAAATATATTGTGTATACACACACAGGAACAATGCTAATGGATGGAAAACAAGCTATCATCTATCAATATCAGTTCGGGTGAAACAAGTGTTCAAACTAACCACACTGGATGTGTTGAATACTGTGATAAACATTGCTACACCTGCCATTTTTGACTCTGAAACAGGTTCGAAGCCATTTTCACACATAAAGCATGTTGTTCCTACACACTCCGCTACAGTAGATGGCAGTATGCACACAGTTGGTTCACGATCTGCCAAGAAAATTACACCCTCTCACCTGCTTTCCTACTGCATCAGTTATATCCGTGGAGTTTGGATAAGAAGATCTGCAGGCACATGGATATCGCAAGACACGGGTGATGCTGATGATGACACGGCAGTCTAAACAGCGGTCAACTTTTTTTGTTACGATTAGCTTTCAAGAACTGATTCGAAACATGCCCGGGTACACCACCTCATTTGAGTGCTCACTACTTAAACGTCCATAGGCTTTGAGAACAAGGGCGTTTTCACATCAGGCATGATTGAACCAGACTTTTGGAGGTCTAGCGTTCTCGGAAACGATCCCAGCAAAGACTGGTGACGTCACGTCTGAACAGCGATCTACTTCCATTCTGCGGTACGATTGCTCTTGTATCTAATTTGATTACACTTTAGTGTGCTAGAGATCACATCTTCGAGCGAATCCAGATTGTGTTCTCACTGACTTGCAAAGTCTGGATCGTTTCAATCGAGCAAGTCTGAACTGTATCCAAAACCACTTCTAAAGCAGACTCGTGCGCTATGTTCTCGTTAAACGAAACGAACCAGAATTTTGGGGTCAAGTCTTCTTGGAAACTATACCTAATATGAAAACGCCCCGGGCGTGTTCGGATCCGTGGCCGAGTTTCTAGTGTAAAGGCTTTCTAAGAAACGCGTGCCACCATGTTCACACCTGTACGAATGGGTACGTACTAACCCCGGGTGTGGGCACGTCCTCTCGAGATCCTGGCACCCAAATCTCTATCAGGATCAATGAACGCCTAGTCAACATTCAACCCCATGATAAGGGACGTGACTCATCTACCTGATCAGAGAGCATTTTTTTCCCATCTAAATGATTGCTGTCTCAGATTTGAGTCATCTAGGATACAGGATTCCTAAGGACAGTGTAGACACCTTTTTTCCCCTACACCTTTGTAACACACCCAGAGACGCAGTCTGGCGTGTGTGTGTTTGTGTGCGTGTGTTTTTCCCCCTCAACAATTAGGCATACTTTAGCTTTTTTTTTTTTTGACCCTTGCTGGTCAAAAGTCTCGACAGAACAGGAGCTGAAGAAGAGCTGAGATTTGGGAAGCTGATACTCACTGCTGACTTTCATGTTGCCGAAAGCTGAAGGCTGCGGCACGGCGGGTTTGCAGCTTTCTGCAAACGACGTGGTTCTTGGCCGACCAGACATCTTTTTTTATTTTTATTTTTTTAGCCGATGTCGTTCCTTAATCTTCTTTCCTGGTGATGGTTGAAATCTTTCAGCACAGAAGAGCTCAGTATCAGCGCAATGACTGCGCCTTGTCCTCTCTCTCTGTCTCTGTCGGTCTCTCACGCTTCTGTGCTGCTCAGCTAAATTCCTCCTGACTGTGGAGAGGCTTTAATGCTCCGAGCTTTTCTCCTCTCTTTTCTGTTTTTTTTAACCTTATTTACAGTTATTACCTGTCAGGAATTATATGTCACTTAACAAGCAGGAAAATATAAGAACATTCAAAAAATAACGGAAAAAACCGTCCTGTCCGTATTAGCGAGTTAGCTAGCTTAGTAGCAGCAAGCTGTACGAGCACACACACACACCACAGGATTGTGAGCTAAAATTAAGAAATTAGGCAAAAAAAAATTTTAATTAAATAAAATAACAAAGAAACACCAAGTTTGTCTTGAACTATATTGTGACGTTAAATTATCTGAGGTATGTTCTCCAAATGAAGCTAGCTAGCTAGCTCTGGTAAAACCCGACGAGCTCCATGCTCCATGATCCGCTGGCCATGGCGGCTGCCTGATTCAGCTTCGCCCAGCACTCACACCGCTCAGAATAAAACATGGAAAAATACCAGTCACGGATTTAAAACTGTTCATAGACGGATCCGGATTTCCACCATCCATAAACTCGCAAACGCTCTCCGGTGGTGAATTCCAATCGGCGTCGGATGCCTGAAAGCCCCGTGGGGAATCTTCGGATTAAAAACGCTCTGCGCTGAATCCTGCCTTTCCTCTGTTCTGTTCTGTTCTGTTCTCTCCTCTCACTCTCCTCCCCTCCTGCCCTTTTCCTTCCCCGCCCGGACTGGCCCCCCGTAAACTCCCAACGACGTCTGCGTACGTGCGCCGCTCAGTGTATTAAGCAGCACGCGCGTTACGCACAAAAAGGTGGTTTCGGGAATCGGGGCGACGTGCACGCGCACGCCAGGTTGCGCCGACCAATCAAAAGCGGAGAGTGTGAGGGGAAAAGGGCGGGGACAAACAAAAGGGGCTGCGAGCGACCTCTAGTGTTGGAGTGGAGAGAGCGTGGCGGCGATGCGGCAAAGCCGATGTCTGACTTCTCTCTTCATCCTGAAAAAAAAAGAAAAGAAATAGTACAGAAATAGTACAGAAGTGTATATTACTCTGGACCCCTACGGAGCCCCTCTGGTGAAAAAAAATATTTCATGGACACGACTTACTAAGGCATGGGAACGAGATACCACAACTGTATAACGTGGTATAATGCATTGTAGTATGTTGTGGCCACAAAGAGCTCCGGAGGGTTATTCTGTGTGCCAGTGACCCAAGTATGCCATTGTAAATCATTTTGTACACTTACTAAGTAAGGTATGGGAACAAGATACTATGTTGTGGCCAGGACTTAATAAAGTCTGGGAATAAGATACACTATGTTATTTCTAGATTATTAATTCTATTGTACTTTGTTAAATTTTGTTAATATTGAAAATTTTTCTGCCTACATTTTTAAAAATATATATTTTTGCATCTTTTAGTGGAAAATTCAGCTTTTAATTTAATTGCAATATCTAGTGCTATTTATTTCATCAGAGAGAAATATTTCTTTTTAAGTCACATGCAGTCATATACTGTAAGCATTTCACTGCATATCATACTGTGTATGGTTGTGTATGTGACAAATAAAATTGTGCCTTAGTAAGTTTTTTGTTCAGTAAGAATCCCCCCATGTTACATATTCATCTTCAAATGAAAAAAATTAATAAATAAATACACGAAACAGTAAGAACATATAATGTTCTTGGTAAAATATAATACATAACATACAATATAATGCTTTAATACTTTTACTGTTTCATGATGGTTAACAGCATATTATAGAAAATAATATACAAATTTCTAAATATCTTGCAATGTACGTACAGAACTTTATTTCGGCAAATAAAAGATACATTTCCAGTTATCATCCATAAGTTGTAACATCCTTTTAATTTTTTATTGAACAAGTTATGATGATATGTTCACAGGAGTGGTGTACCTAAACAAATATAATTAGATTTATAAACAAGCTATAACAATCTACAATCAAACATATAAACATTCATCTACATAGAGAGAGGGATAAGACACTTATTACACAACATCAGTCATGTTTAAAAATCATTTATCAATCAATGGACTCTCGACTGTGATCTTTTCTATCCATTTAATACTAAGTTGTTTTTTGTCTTAGGTGAGGTAATAACGTGATTTAGCTTAAAGGTGATGTTAAAACAAATCCCTTTATATGAAAACATTTCACATACTTAATTTAAAAAATCTCATAATTTTGTAATAGAAAACAAAATTTCAAGACAATTTATTTGAGTAATTATTAATTAACAAGTAATTATCAAGTAACGAATGAATTAAATGTACTCTGCCTGGCCAAAAAAAGTTGCACACTCTAAGATTTCATTCAGTCACATTTAGCTTTGATTACAACACACAATGTGGTGTCCAGTTCATATGTGAAAATGATTCCTTATGCTCTTTCACAATTTGAGTCCTAAAATATGCCTGTGCTATCAGGGAAGAAAAACTACACGAATGTGATTACCGCTCATTCAGTACATTCAGGTCATCAGCTGACTTCATTTTATTTCCCCATAATGTTGCTGAGCCTAGATCTGACCAGCTGAAGTAACCCCAGATCATAACCCCGCCTCCAGAGTCTTGTACAGTGGACACTATGCATGATGGGTGCATCGCTTCATGCACTTCGCTTCTTACCCTGACACGCCCATCACTCTCGAATAGGGTCAATCTGAACTCATCAGACCAGGTTTTCTTGTGAACACACAGCTGTTTAATTTAGATGGATGGATGTGTTCCATCCATCCATCTACAGTAGGAACCTCTGTAGTCTAACTAGGGACCATGGTGACCAATGACGATTACCATTGTATTTATTCCCATTTTACAACCGTGGTAAGACCTCCAATCAACATTCACACGTGCATTCACTCAATAAGCCTTCAAAATGTGATAAAGAGTTCTTAACCCAGTTCCAGTCATTTCAGATCTCCTTAGTTGTTTTCTTTGCTTGAGGCAGACCAATAATTTGACCCTTCTGAAATGGGGACATTTTTTTTTATGGCCAGACAGTGTATGATGGGCCTTTATTTTATTATTTTTTTAAACTTTGTTTACAGAAATTTCATGGGTTTTTGGAGTAAATACCATGAGGAAAATGTTCAGAATGCTAATGCTGAATATGATAACATTTTCAGATCAAGTTGGAGGGAATTAAAAATGTGTTATAGACGTTGAGTGAGTGGGCAGTCATCTTTTCTATCAATTTAATATTATTTTGCTTTTTACCATTTATTTCTTTAGATTTGTAATAATGTCATTTATTTCTGTAAATCAGTTTAGATGTGCTGTTAATACAATTTTCGTTATATGAAAACATTTGACATAAATAATAACAAAAAAATTATAAGATAAGATTTAAAGACAATTTACTTGAGTAATTATTAGGAATAAGGAGTAATGATCAAGTAATTAATACTTAAATGTTAAATGTACACTGCCCGGCCAAAAAAAAAAAAAAAAAAGACAGTACATGATGAAGCAAAATATTTTTTATTTTGTTTTTATTAACAATTCTTTTATACTTTGTTTACAGAAATTTTATCAATATCTAAATAATTTTAAAGAAATTGGTTTATTGAGTAAATATCATAAAGAAAATGTTCAGAATGCTTATGCTAAATATGATAAAAATTTTAAATCCAGTTGGAGGGAAATAAAGCCGGAAATAAAAACGCTCGCCATGACGACGGCAGAGCTCAGCCAATCAGATCGCACGTATCAGACGTCGTCCCAGCCTCCTTTCGTTCGCCTGCGTCATCACGTCGATGTTGTGTTGCCTGTCGGGGCAAAATGGCGGCCGTGCATGACGGACCGAGCGACATGGATAACGAGAAAGAAACCAAACCCGACATTCTGAGCGACGAGTCGGCGGCGAACCTGCCCGGGATGATGAGCGGAACGCTCCCCACGTCGTCGCCGCTCGCACCGCCTGCCGCCGCGGCGCCGAAAGCGGAAGAGCAGCAGCAGACTTTACTCGCCGTGCTGCAGTTCTTGAAACGGAACAACCTAACAGAGTCGGTGGAGATCCTGCGGCGCGAGGCAGGACTGCAGGAGGAGCTCGAGGAGGCGCGCGGGACGGAGGCTACAGCACCGGGACTGAACACCGGCAGCGGAGACACCACCAGCTCACTGCTCAGCCGGGTGACCTCACACCAAAGCGCCGCTCCGGCTAAAGGTGCGCTTCAGACACATGACTGGATCACATTGGAGCATGTAGTGCACTTTATAGTGAACAGAACCTGCGCTGTTATTATTGTGTTGTAGTTCACCTGTATAGGGTTCTAATCAGAGAATGAGATGAAAGCATTGCTGTGATGCTGGAGGACAAAAACGCATGAACTCATATACTCATATGAACTCATGCAAACAGTCTCAGTTGTGATAATTTAAGTTGTCCTCATGTAAATATTTTAGATAATTCTGTCTAAATAGCATGCTGTTTTATTAGGCATCCTGGAAGCACACTTACTTATTAAGGTCTGTGTGTTGGTGTATAATAGGTATTTACTCAATACAATCATCATTACAGTCAACAAACCCTGTGTCGAGAGACCACATGTCTCAGACTGAAAAATAATCCGCACCCTGGCTGTAGAACGTTTTCCTCCTTGTTTTTTTTTTTCAATACACTTCAACAAAATGATTTACGGATGCATCGTCAGAAGTGAACCGTCATTCTCGCAGAGCTGCTTTCAGGGGACCAAACAGGTGAAGGTCAGATGGAACAAGATCAGGACTATTGGGAGGAAGGTGTAACACATCAAAACCACGTTTCTACAGAATGTCGACAGCGCGGGGAGAAGTGTGTGGACGAGCATCATCATGCGAGATCTCAAGGCCCTCGGATAGCGGTCCTCTGTTTAATTCCAAGTTCAGGCTTCAGCTCTTCAATAAGCGTCTCACTGTAATGAGGAACTGGTGATTGTTGAACCTTTTCCAGATAATGTTCCAATACTGGCCCTTGAGAATCCCAGAAGCATAAATTTTTCAGTCGATGTTTGACTCTTAACTTTTCCGTTCCAACCTCTGCTGTTTACTCTCAGGCTCGTAGTGATGAATCCATCTCTCGTCACCAGTAATGATTCTCTTAAAGAAACTTTCATCTTGCTTAGAGTATCGGTCCAAATTTTGTTTGCAGATACCCAAACACTTCCGTTTATGCTCTTTTGTGAGTTGTTTTGGCACCAGGTACACCCTGAGACCACAAAAAAAAAAAAAAAGAATTGCAGCACTCTGCTCTTCTTTCGTGCAAATCACAAGTGGGAATAAATTTTTGCTCACACCCCAGTTACAAATAAACTGATGTAACACGTTCACACCTGCACAGCAGTGACTGGAGAGACATGAGCTTTGAATGGAAAGTGCTGATAAGACATACGGGCAATAAAAGTATATTTTTGACTCACCATCAAAATTGAATAGTAATAGAATAGAAATTTTAAGACTTTTAAGATTTAAGACTATGACCCTGTATCACCGTACTATATCACAATATCTGCTGTAAACACTGTTGTGTTGCAGACGTCTGACTGCTCTTCTTTTCTCTTCACTGGTGTTTCAGCTACAGGTGGGGAGGACCAGCCGGATGTCAGCGTTGTCCTGTCGGCCTACAGCCAGCAGGGAGATCCCTCGTTGTATCAGGTGTACTACAGCGGGCTGAAGAAGTTTATCGAGTCAGTGCTGGACTGCCACAGGGCCGAGCTGTCGCAGCTCTTTTACCCGCTCTTCGTGCACATGTACCTGGAGCTGGTTTACAACAACCATGAAAGCGAAGCGAAGGCTTTTTTCGACAAGTGAGTCGTGCACGCTTACCTTTCCATTAAATTTTCTAAATACACCGTTGCATAGATATGTGACATGCCTTTCTTGATCTGGACAGGGATTTAAACATAGACTTATATTTGAAAGGGTGATGAGAAATGTGGAGTCGAGTATAAGGTTGAGAAAACTGACCTCTTATATTTCTAGAGGAGTGGACAAGGGCCTCCGAGTGGCGCAGTGGTAAAGCGCTCGCCTATCATCCGGAGATCGCTAGTTCGAGTCCCGGATGTACCCTCTCTAGAGAGAGGTCTAGATAGAGCTGATTGGCTGAGCTCTCTCAGAGGGGAGGGATGAGAGGTACTTAGTGCTCCCACATAGGGCTGGGCGATATGGCTGAAAACTGTATCACGATATCAGTGTTTCATATTGGTCGATATAGATAATTATTGATATTTTTTATGACCCATTTAAAATAAGGACCAGGAGAAAAATATATTATATTTAAACATTTTTATTTTAAA
>JAQMYK010000010.1:13195313-13225217 GCA_030014345.1 Clarias buthupogon
CACCCTGACCCCGGGCCCAACACCCTGACCCCGGGCCCAACACCCTGACCCCGGGCCCAACACCTGGGCCCAACACTCTGACCCCGGGCCCAACACCCGGTCCGAACACTCTGACCCCGATCCGAACACCCGGTCCGAACACCCTGACCCCGATCCGAACACCCTGACCCCGATCCGAACACCTGGGCCCAACACTCTGACCCCGGGCCCAACACCCGGTCCGAACACTCTGACCCTGATCCGAACACCTGGGCCCAACACTCTGACCCCGGGCCCAACACCCTGACCCCGGTCCGAACACCCGGGCCCAACACCCTGATCCCGGGCCCAACACTGTGACTAAACTTGTTTTTTATTAGAAATGAAATCCTCATCTGATGTATTAATAGGAGGTTTGGAAAACTGCACGTTTGTATCAATCTGAAAACTCTGGTATTCTGAGGATCCTGACAGTAAAATAAAGTTTCATGATGTAACATTTCATGGAGTGAATATAAGACTTAAAACCGCACTGGAACATTGGTTTGATATATAACAGCCTGTGTGCTTTCATGTCTTTTTTACCTCCCAAAAAAACAAAGCTTAGGAATAACATTTATCTGATGCAGCCATTCAGCATGACGCTAATGGCTGCACATTTGATTAAAAGCACGTGTTCATGTTTACTTTCTGTTCTTTTGGCCATTTTCATTTGAATGATGTTCATCCTTCTCTGACCTACAGCTGTTTTGTTTTTGTGTTGTTGTTGATCAGGTGGTCAAAGCCAAAGTGCTGATGTGCGATGCCGAAAATGACAAACTGCTCCTGTCTTTTAAAAAAGTGACACAGAGTGACCTCGAGAAGGTCCCAAGGGTCAAGTTCGATTTTGAAGTTGGAAAGGTCAAGTATTATAAATTTTATTATTATTTTTTTTCTGGTTAAGATCTTGTTAGTCAGGTGTTTTAATGTTACCCAGTTAATCCTGGTCAAGGTTTAATACAATATCATTAGTTGCCTATAGATGGCAGCACTCGGGGTAATTTTGTCCAGGTCTCTCACAATTTATTTATTTATTTATTTCATTTTCAGAAAGTGGAAGCGATTGTACGCAAGAAACACCAGACTGGCATAGAAGTGTCTATTCTCCCAGAAGAAATGCCTGCTCTACTTCCCACAGTGCACCTCTCTGACCATGTGACCAACTGCCCCCTGCTGTGGGCGGGACTCCAGGAAGGAGACACCATCTCTGACGCTGTGTGTCTAAGCAGAAACAAGGAGAGCATCGTATCCTCTTGAGCTGATTTTGCTTTTATTGCAGTAGAGATTTTTATGATTTAAGTTCATGAATTATGAATAATTTTGACGTTTCCCGCCATCTTACCTGATGAATCGTTTTGGACAGCAGCATTAAGACACTAAGGAGCGGTTTGTGGAGATGTTCGCATTTCCCCAATGATGACTCATTTCATTTAAAGTGCATGTATTATGCAAAATTCACTTTTTATTAGTTTTAGTGGGCATCTGTGTCTCAGTGGTCGGTTTCTCGCCCGCTATGCGAAAGGGCCAGGTTTAATTCCCACCCAGTGCCCCGACCCCAACCAAAGGGTTTTTATTTATAGTTGTTTTAGATATTTAGTCGGGTCTCCAGTGTGAAAATGTGACGAGGGGAAAAAAAACAAACATTCCCAGCTTTTTGTCCTTTTTCCATTTTTCTATTGGCCCGGGGCTTAAACAAGCAAATTGTTTTGTTCCTCCTAATGTGAGTCCTCCTCCTCCTCCAGCTTGTTGCTCATAAATTCCTATTGATAAGAAGCCACAACTTAGTGATGTTAATACTTTTACCTTATTAATACTTTAGTAGATATTTGGGAAAAATCAATTCAGTGATTGTATCGTGACTTCACAAATTCAAGTATGAACACAAAATAATTATTTAAAAAATGTATATATTTTTGTATTTGAGATGCCATTCCTCTATAGATGCCATTCCTCTATAGTCCTACAGGTGGTGCTGTAAACTATTCATATATTGACGAGCCGCACTGCAGCCTTCCTTATGAATTCCCACCCTATTACTGGAATTTTGCAATAAAATTGCATCGGCGTACGAATGAACCGTTCAAAACTTGTTTGCATCAGTGGAAAGTGAAGCGTTTTTTGCCCAAGATTTAATGTAGACATACTGTAGCACCAGGGGTAAGTAAGGACGGTAGCAAGAAGAAAAGGGAGGCACTTCTTAAGTTTGGTTTTTAAAGCACCCGGTGCCAAGAGGAATCATAAGATAAGGTTAAGTGAGGTTATGTCTATTTATTTGATATTTTACTTTATTTATTTAATATTATTATCATAATGTTGAAAATTGGTAATATTTGGGGTGTCTGGAGCAGATTATCTGCATTTACATTATTTCCTATGGGAAAATGCGTTTCGCAATACAAATTTTCGCCTTAAGAACTCGCCTCGAGACTGGACTAAATTCGTCCGAATCGTGATATTTATAAAATCATGATCGCAGTAGAAATCGAATCGTGAGCTCGGTATCGTGATATCGTATCGGCCGGTCTGTGGTGATCCCCATCCCTGTTAATTAGAAAGACTTTTTAGTATCTGGATGTTTCTCATAAAATTCGTACAACATCCACACAAGGCTCTAGACTTTCTGTGCGATTCATAAAAATGAACGCGTAACTAAGTGGAATCACATTTCAGACACACAATCCACTCGACAGATTTACGCCCTACTTCTCATTTTTTGATGATTCGGTATGATTTGATTCTGGAGAGCGTCTTTCAGTTCGAGATGCTTTTTGCTGCTTCCTGGTGTTTCATTTTCACTGCTATCATCCTGCTGAATGTCCATTTATTTATCGATCTATCCATTCATCTAAGCTCCCCCCCCCTTTTTGCTAAATACGCATAAACAGGAGTGTACAGGAGTGAGTGAATGAGTGAGGATTAAAAGTTAAAGCTTGTTTTGTGTCATAAAATGGATAAATACATGTCTAGATAGAGAGAGAATTATACCGTTTGACACAGTGTGGTCTAAAACACACACACACATTTTTGCCCTTACGTTATCCATTGCCTGGCACAGCTCGTGTCACATGACCACCATTTAGTGGTGCTTCGCTGGCACAGTGGATTAGTGGCGTCTCTGTAAATACAGCGGTGGTTTGATGTATTGATTTCCAGCAGAAGAGAAAGTTCCCATAATCCCTTTTGCTTCTTAACCAAAACCGCACAGATTCTCAGTAAGAAGCCCTCGCTGATCGCGGCTTTGGAGACGGAAAGCTTGGTTCCGTCTTTCTCCGAGCTGCAGGTCGGGGTGGTGATGGTGGGCTGGGTGAAGAGCATCATGCCGTATGGCGTCTTCGTCGACTTCCCTCACGGCCTGTTCGGCCTCGCGCCCAAAGCTGTGAGTTGCCGCAACAGATAATCGTTTTTTTTTTTCATTGCATCAGCTGATACATGATTCGCTGTTAAGGGAAAAAAATCATCTGATGGACGAAAAAAACAGAAACAATGAAAATGCATCTATACCTATTTAAGTTATCAGTAATGTGTTATAATAATAATGATGATGATGATGATGATGATCTGGCTTCTAGGCGATGAGCGATAAGTTCATCACCGACACCGCAGGAGTGTTTGAGATCGGGCAGACAGTGCTGGCCAAGGTGACCAACTTGGATCAGGAGAAGCGCAGGTTCTTGATCAGCCTAAAGGTATCAGAGGTGAGCTGGGCAGAGAGTGACGCCCAGGCCAGACTGATCCAGGGTCAGCGCGAAAGACTAGCCGTCTACGACACAATCACCACGAGAGGTAAGAGTAAAATAACCGATACAACCATAAGTAATGTTATAGGTAGTATGTACTGTACCTAAAGTATGTACCCCCTCTCTCCAGGTGACTCGGACGTGCTGGAGCAGCTCTCCTCCGTGTCACTTGGGGATAAACTGAAGATGACCGTCGACGTGACCAGAGAGGACGATTCGGTCACGCTGACCTCAGATCGTCTCAGGGACACCACTGTGCTGGCCTCCAAGCACCACATGACGGGTCAGTCCATCAAGATACTTCACCTGCATGCATTCCTTGTTATCTGAACTTGTTGTTTCACTGACGGTTCTGGTC
The DNA here is from genome assembly GCA_030014345.1 of Clarias buthupogon. Lineage (NCBI taxonomy): Eukaryota > Metazoa > Chordata > Actinopteri > Siluriformes > Clariidae > Clarias > Clarias buthupogon. The sequence goes on from JAQMYK010000010.1 coordinate 13,199,427, forward strand.
CGGATGTTTGGACCGTTTGTTTTTTAGATGTGAACACAACTCCAGGAAATCAGGTCACTGCTGTGGTGCTTCACGTTGACGTTTTGACCGCTGAGGTGCACGTGTCCCTCCTGCCAAGTCTCACCACCAAGAAGAAAAAGGTGAGGGATAGCTCGTTCGTAATTTTTAATAGCACTTCCGCTGCTTTGATGATAACCAGCTTTTACTTTATTCCCATATACCTTTGTTCCCGTCGAGGAGGTCGCCACAGCGGACCATCCGATCCACACACAACTTTTGGCATCGCTTTTTACGCCGTGTACTCTTCCGGGCTTGGAACCGGTACCGCATCCACTGTCTTGGGTTTGGGAATAGGGTTGTACAGTAATTGAACCCGGGCCTTCTGCATGGCAGTTAAGATCAAATGAGCAGCTGAAAAGGGGTGGTGTTAAAGTCCAGAATATAAGAATAAGAAAATCTACTTATATATTTAGTATATAATAATAATATAATATATAATATTATATATTTTACTGAGTCTCATGGCTGTACTGTAGTCTTCTGTAAAAGTCAGTCGGTTTTAAGCACCAATTCACGGAAATGTCATCATGAGTGCCAGATTGACTTGAATGCCACTTGAGATTTCTGAATGTTGGTCTAATTGAATGTGTCATGGGTTAATAGACTAGCCAAGTTTTAAATTCCGGGTAGATCACCGGCAGGTTTTCATTCCACTCTGATTTTTTTTTATTTCTAAGGTTTTATTAAAACATATACACCACATACTATGTAAAATATATATATATTTCCCTTCTCTGCAGTTAAAGAAAGACTCCCAGCACACGGCAACAGTCCAGTACATGGACAAAGACTTTGCCGTCATCTCATTGGGCGACACCGGTCACCTGACCGTGATTTCCACCACCACCCACCCGAACGAGACGCTCCGGTTCGAATCGGAGAAGCTGTCCGTGGGTCGCGATCTGACCGTGACCGTGATTGAGCCGAGCAGCGAACACCTGGGGGGACGAGCTCTCGTAGATCATCAGCTCGCGCCGAAAAAACACACACGCGGCAAGTCTCAGATCAGAGGTGAAGAACACAAGTATAAGATCGGAGACTTTGTAACAGCCACGGTTAAAAAGAGCAAACCTCTGTGTGTACACCTGACGTTGCCCGGTGGCATCATGGGAAGCGTGCACGTGTCTCAGGTGGACGATTCACCCAAAGTGGGAGGATTTCCCACAGCGTCCCTGAAGGTCGGGATGGAGGTTAGGGGAAGGCTCATCGGTGCTCAGGAAATCTACAGCCACAAGTAAGAGAAAGAGGGGAAAAAAAACACCAAGAAGATTTGATTTTTTATTTATTTATATAATCGTGATAACTTTAATCCCTGTTTTCTGCCCAGGTTTCTCCCCATCTCGCATCCGAACTTTGTCTTCTCCCGGCCGGAGATCACGCTTCTCCCCAGGTAGGTTGAACATTTGTGAGCTCGGAAACACCAACTCGCCATGTAGCACCTTCACCAATTTGACTCTTCCTTCCTTCCAGCAAGCTGAATGAAGACGTGACTGTGGCCTTACTGGAGAGCAAGCCGAAACTGGAGTGCTTTAACCCCGGACAGGAGATCATGTGCTATGTGTCTCGAGTAAGACGCTTGTCCAAGTTGAAGCTTTCCATTTTGAAATGTAATTTTATTATTTTTTTTAAATGACGTTCCTTTCCCTTTTTCTACAGTACATTCCATCGACGAAGTGTCTGGAGGTTGCCGTGTCTCCAAACCTCTTTGGATCTGTGGAGCTGCTGGCGATGATCTCTAAACCCAGAGTGAGTAGACTAGGGTTCTGACTGCGGTGACAAACTACAGCTCATAACTTCGCTTCTACTCAATGTTTTGTTTGGCGCAAGGTTCAGTTTGCATAGTGTACGTCCCATTTGCACTTTTGTATGCAGGGCACCACACACACTCCAGACAATTTGGGGACGTCACTTAACCTAACAGACCCTAAGGGGGGAATCGAACCGTCGACCATGGAGGAGGTGCATGGTGACGGTGCTAACCGCTACGCGACCGTGCCGCCGCCTCCTCAATATTCAGTCATGTTAAAGTTCAAAATTTTAACCTCTAAGAGCCGAAAAAGACTAATAGAGCTAAATATTGATAGGTTAGCTTTTAATTGTTAATGCTAACTACAAACCTAGCCCTTCTTAACCGCTAAACAAGGGTAGCTGTGAGCGGTTGCTTTTAGCCTAGCCTTGATCTTTCGACTCAGTGTGTTAAGGCTTCGAGTTAATATTCGAAAGGTCCGCGGTTCCAAGCCCCGGAACCAACCCGGTTCCAACCCTAGGTTTCCGCTGTTGGGCCCTTGAGCAACGCGCTTAACCCTGTCTGCTCGAAAAATGGCTGACCCTGCGCTCTGACCTCTGCCTTCCAACAAAAAGCTGGGATATACTGTATGAAGAATAAAGAATTCCACTGTGCGGTAATTTACATGTGATGGATAATGGACACGACTTGACTTATATGATGTCATAATAGGGAGGTAATCTGGTTTGCTTGTCCTGGTCCGAACAAAATGGAAAAGCGCAGGGAATGATTTCCTAGAGTGAAGACGGGAGGATCGTCTGATTGATTGATTGTCTGAAAATTACTAAAATGCATGATAGCTTTTTGCATAATAGCTGACCTTTAAATCGAAATCTGTATTAAAAGATCTGCACTTTGTTTGGAATTTGTTTTATAATTTTTGTATTTTTTTTTCCTGCTTTCTGTCCCAGGAGTCAAAGAATCCTCAAAAGCTCTTCCAACACGGCCAGTGTGTCTCCGCAAAGGTCGTCCGGGTCGTCCCCAAGAAGCATTACCAGCTGGAACTTTCCCTTACAGGTAACTTTTTGAAATCAGATTCCCTTAAAGAAAAGTAGCTGTGTTTTAATAAATCATGAAGTGCTTTTAAAAAGATAAACCATTATCTTGTGCTCTCCTGCCGTAATAGCCGAATGCGGTTCAGGTATCAGATACGGCTGATGCAGCGGTAATGGATATGCAGCCCAAAAAAAAAAAAGAAAAGAAAAATTTGAAATTGATTTTGGACTCGCGGTATTCCAGCGTTCCCAGTGCTCTTTTACTTTGCTGAGTCATGCGCTGAGTATCCACGCACACACACCCGCGCATCCCGCTGCGATCGTGACGCACGGCAAGCGGCTCCCTCGGGTGAGCTCATGGTTTCCTGTGTTTCCATAGGGACGCACGCTCTCGAGAAGGGGGTCGTTACCATGGGCATGGTGAGGAAAATCATCCCCGAGGTGGGCTTGATTCTGAATCTGCCGTTCGGGAAATCCGGCATGGCGTGCGTAACCGATTTAACGGACGCCTACATGGACGCACCGTTCGACCAGTACAAAGAAGACCAAGTGGTCAGGTACGAGTGACATGACGTTACATAGAAAATGAAAAGACAATAGACTATAAACAATAAAGATGACGTAATAAAAAGCCAAATGTATCCTTTTGCGTACAAGCAAAAAAATATTTGTGATTGTGTTCCAGGTGCTGTGTTATTGGTGAAGAAGACGGAAAGTTCCAAGTATCTCTGCGTCCCTCCAGGTACATTTCAAACAGGGGGCTGGTATTGTTTTACCTTTATTTATTTTATTTTATTATTTTTTTTTAAGTATTGGGCCGCATCAAGCAAAGAAAACAACAAAGGAAGTTTGATATTGCTGGAATTGGGTTAAGAACTAATCCACTGTATCTTTATAACCTGGAAGGAATAGTGCTGAACCGTCGACTTCAAAGAAAGGAACCTGAAAACCTTTAGTGAAGTTGCATTATTACAAAATAAAAAATATTTTTTTAATCTGAATTTTTCTTTCATTTTGAAAATCCCGACAGGTTTGGGTCCATAAGGAAACCACTTATTACTGAGACTAATTAGAAAAAAGGCTTGAATTTGCTAGGGACCAAAATGATGAGATTTTAAAGCAGTGTGTTTAAAAAAAAAAAAGGTCATGTGACCCTATTCCAGGGCGATGGGCGTGTCAGGGTAAGAAGACGGATGCGCATGAAGTTATGCACCCATCCCGCATACAAGCCTCTGGATGCAGCTGTTATAATCTGGGGCTTCATTTGCTCAGGTCCAGGCAAAAAATTAAGTCAGCTGCCGACCTGAATGGACATCTATGGAGTTTTCCCTCCTTGATGGCACGGGTATATTCCTGGACAGAGGGATTCTGGGAGCATGAGGGAATCATTTTCACACCTGAACAGGCCACCACGTTGTTTCCTGTGGTCAAAGCTAAAGACGATTGAATGAACTGTGTCTCGAAAGGCAGTGTACTTTAACAAGAAACGTTTCCATGAATAATGTCAAGTTTTTTTATTTATTTTTAATTTTTTTGTTCTGAACATATAAATTCTTATTTATTATTAATAATTTAATATAATTGTGTCCTGACAGTGGAAGGTTTAAGGTAGAGAAAGCTGACTGGCTCTGGGAAATTATCATCACAGCATAAACACGACCAAAAATGGTTATATTATTATATTTTGTGAAGTAAGAAAAATAAACATGTTTTTTTCATGTTCGTTTCATTTCCCGAAACGACATAGTATCCGATCTGGAAAGTCGCCGAAAGTCAAAGACATGGACGTGGGCTCCGTCTCGGACCTCCAGGAGGGTCAGATCATCCGGGGTTACGTGAAGAACGTCGGCGAGAAGGGCATATTTGTGAGGTATTCCACACGTTTCATCTGGATGCTGTTTCCTTTTCATCCTTTGATCTTTCATCTGCTCCTCAAACGCTCCGTAGCCGTTCTGTGTTTTCAATCAGTAACTGGGAACTTCTCTGTTTATTTTGTGAAAGGTTATCCAGATCAGTCACGGGACGGGTCCTGTTCCAACACGCCACAAACTACTTCGCAGGCGACTCGGACTTGTTCAGCCAACACGTCACCCAGAATGCACTGCTGACAGCCAAAGTTCTCCAGTAAGATTAAACAGATACCGTCTCGTGTCACGGCTCTGGGAATCTTCGAATCTGTTATCGGCGCCTGTTAGTGGTTAATGCTTTCTCAGGAAAAGCCAGGCTTATGAAAGGCAATAACGATATGGTGCAAGAAGCGCCAAGGTCGGGTGTCTGATCACTTTTTTTTTATTTATTTATTTATTTATTTTTATTATGAGTATCTTAAGTAATTTCCTCCCTCATACTGTAGTTCACAATCTTAGACGGTCTTTATTAATTTATTTATTTTGGTATTCGGCCATCATTACTGCAGCTTCCTCCACGCTGGCGTCAGCTCAAACTGCCTCCATTTGCTCAAAATCGATCGGGCCTAACACTCAGCCTTGGCAGCGTGTGACGTCTCTGGCTCTTTTTCTTCGCGTCTTTCACGCTGGCTTCCTGTAAAGAAATCTTTTTTTTTTTTTGCCCCGCTGACAGCCTTTCTCATTTTCTATTTGTCTTATCTCCTCATCTCCTGCCAACACTCTCATACCTTCCTTTCATCTCGCACGTTTCCTGTAAGCGTACAGTACAGTCTGTCTAACCTGTGATGACATGTCGCTTTTCTCACCGGCGGCAGAGGGAGTTTCTCTGGAGGTTTTTTTTTTTTCTTTCGGTCGGACGATCAGGACAATGAGTCAAATATTATGAGAATTTTTATTTTATTTCTTTTTTTGTGTCTCATGAGTGTGTAAGCTAAACCTCATAAGGTGAACCATCGGATATACAGTAAAGCACATTAAGTGTGATAACCAAAGTTGCCAGTATTTTATTTATTTATTGTTTTGTTTTTTGTTTTGTTTATTTATCAAATAATCGATACGTCCATCCTGTTTCTTCAACCCTACACCCAAACCAGGCATTTCCTGTCTCTTATTCATAATGCAGCATAAACAACTCTGTACTCCTCCATAGACTCGGTGCTTTAGAGATTTCCCACTGTGGGATTCGTCTGTGTTTGTGTTCAGCATTGACGCAGAGACGGGCCACGTGGACCTCTCCTTGCTCCCGGAGGACACCGGAGGAGCAGACATTCTCCCAGAATCCCTCGGGCTTCCACTGCGCCTCAGGGGGAAGGAAAAGGAGAAGTACGACAAGAAGAATGCGACGAGGAAGCGCAAGATGTCCGAGAGCAAACAGGTGTGTGTGTGTGTGTGTGTGATCTGTGTGCATATTGAAAAAAATAAATAAAATGATGAGTCCAACCGTACAGTAGCTGGAACCTGAGCTCGGATTAGAGTCCGTGTAGAGCTCGTCATGCTCCCCTTGTGTATCTCTCCTGGGTTTTCCAGTTTCCTTCCACTTGTCACAAATCTGCCATTCTGTTTCATGCAGTATCATCGAGCGCTATTTTGAGCGATTGTGATTAAGAAAGACTATGACTGTGTTATGTATCATATGTCAGTCTCCCCCTCCCCTCCCCCGCTCTGCTTTAGTTTGACTCTTAACCTCACACTTCATTCAGCTCTCTCTGTATCTTTCGGTTCATCTCTCTCACTGACGTTTCCTCTCTTTGTTGAGAGAAACTGCGGTGCGTGTTGTATTCACTAAACAAAGGCACGTATGCACAGAAATGAATGCATTAAAAAAAAAAAAAGTTGCTTCTGCAGTATGACCGGTGTTCGAGTCAAACCGGGACATTTTGATTAATAAATAATAACATATAATATATTCATAAATAATGCATATAATGCTAGCGTTTCATTAGTGCTTGGATACCATCAAGGTAACAAATAATATATTCATATATAATGCTAGCATTTCACTAGTGCTTGGATACCATCAAAGTTTTCTCAGCACGCCGGAGCCATGATCACAAACGCTGGCCTCCCAGGAACTCCAAGCATGTGGAAATGGCTTGGTTGAGGGATGTGCCATCCAAGTCCATGTGGTGTTCTTGATTGATTGATTGTGTGTAGGATTTTCAAGGATCAATAAATAAAGTTGACGGGAATGACTCCAGTGACGTCTCGTTCAAGGACATACAGCCATGTCCACCATTCGAATGCAGTAACATAAGTAAAGTCTCGTCACCGGACCGCGCCTGAAGTCTTCCGTCAATAACAATCGGTTTTGCGCCTTCTTTCACTGGAAATTTCATCACCATTTCGCCCCGGTTCAACTTCTCCATTGCTCTGCTTCTTTCACAATCACTTCTCTTTCCGGCCTCCTTGATTCATTTACATTTAAAGCATGACGCCTTTTATCCAGAGCGACTTTTTACATTATGTGCTCTTTATACAACTGAGCAGTTGAGGGTTAAGGGGTTTGAATCTGGGACTTTCCGATGAGTAGTCTAACACCATCACCACTGAGCTCATCCATTCACGTCCCTACATTGCTAGTCTTCGGTTCTACATGAAACACTGTAGGTCATCATAGTCCCTTTTTCATAGTCCCTTAAATTTTATTTTCCGAGATGCTTTTCGTCAACTTTTTTTCCCTTCTTCTTCTTCTTCTTCTTCTTCTTCTATCCTCCTCATTCTGATGTCTGATAAGAACATTAATGACCCGTATGATTCTGCTTTGTGCTGCTGCCACACGATCGTGTATCCTATTCAGTTTGTGTTCGGTTCTGATCTCTACAGGATGAAACCAGGCAGCAGAAGAAACTCAAGAAAGAAGAAAATGATGCAGAGATGAAGAAGAAGAAGAAGAAGAAGAGCTCGCAAGCTGAAGATCAGGACAGCGGAGTCGAGGTGTATTTCCGAGAAAAAGACAAGGACAAGGCGAAGAAAAAGGTGAGCACTACTGAATGTGCTGTATTCATAGGGTGATTATAGATAGCTGGATTACACACTAAATGGTCTCTCGCTCTCTCTCTCTCTCTATTCATTTTAGGGTAAAAGTGAGACTGCAGCCTCGGCAGAGCCCGGCAGGCTACAGCTAGCATCTGATTTCTCCTGGGACGTAGAGCTGAGCTCACTCAAACCTGCAGCTTCTGCCCAAACTGGCTACGAGTCCAGCGATGACGAGAACACACACCATGATCATAATACGGCATGTGCATCAGTAACAATCACTTCTATATGAAGCGCTGTGTTTGTAATGTGCAAATTTCTATTGCTTGCATCGAGTCAGTTCCATACCTGTATATACAGTGCTGTGAAAAACACTGATAGATTTATTTTTTTTGGTCTTTTTTGAGATTGAGATCAGCAAACAAGTTTTAATATTACACAAAGATTGCTGGGCTAGAACAAAGAACCGCTTACGTGTGGGGCAGGAGGCGGGATTATCACCACCAACTAAAAGTTTGTGACCGGCATCTTAAAAAAAATTATAATAATAATAAAAAAATACTCTATGCAAAGAGCAGCTCAAATGCTTTCTAGGAATGATAAAATGCTTTCTAGTAACGAATGCTAGTTCGCCATTGTTGTGCTTTCCGCTAGCATAATTTAAAAATTTTTTTTTGCCAATAGCATTGCTGCTACTGCTAGCATTGTCGCTAGCACTGGCGCTAACATTGCTAAAAGGGGCTTGTGGAAAAATTATTCTCTCTCCTCCCCCATTTCCTAATCAAAATTATCCGAATGTGACAAATGTGAAAGGGGAAAAAAAATGGAAGAAGGGGGCAAATACTTTTTCACACAACTAATCCCACAGAAACGCACCTCTCCTCAACCCGTCTGTTTCCTCCCCTCGTAGACAGCAAAGAAGTCCCGGCGGGAGGCGGAGCGAGAACGTAAGGAGGCGGAGCTCAAGCTCACCAAGCTGGAGGCGGAGCTCATGGAGGCGTCGTCCCGACCGGAGAGCGCCGAGGCGTTCGAGCGTCTGCTGCTCTCGTCTCCGGACTCGTCTCTGCTCTGGCTGCAGTACATGGCCTTCCAGCTGCAGGCCACGCAGATCGAGCAGGCTCGCACCGTAGCCGAGAGAGCGCTCAAAACCATCTCCTTCAGGTGCGTGCCGGGGAATGTCATCGGCTCCAGAATTATTGGCACCCTTGGGTTTAAAAAAAAATGATGTCTGAGGTCAAATCTCCGAATGAAAATATGATAGAAAAATCTCTCTTGTGTTAATGAAGAAGGACATTTAACCTCTGTGTCAAACGAAATTTTTGGAGCTCTCTCATTAACTGCATGCTCTTACTCACGTTATCCCCGTTTTGTAGGGAGGAGCAGGAGAAGCTGAACGTCTGGGTGGCTCTGCTCAACCTGGAGAACATGTACGGTACCGAAGAGAGCCTTCAGAAAGTGTTCGAGCGAGCCGTTCAGTACTGCGAGCCCATGCCTGTCTACCAGCAGCTGGCGGATATTTACGCCAAGTCCAACAAGATCAAAGTGAGAATCTGCTTTTTTGAATAAACATTGAGTCACTAGGTTCAACCCGAGTATCGACTGGCATTTTGTTTATTCATTTGACTTTTTTTATGTATATATATTTGAAAGCAATGTGATACCAAGTATAGTCACCGATACGTGTGTGTGTGTGTGTGTGTGTGTGTGTGTTTTTATATGTAGGAAGCAGAGAGCTTGTATAAGAACATGGTAAAGCGCTTCAGGCAGGAGAAGGCCGTGTGGCAAAGTTACGGGTCCTTCTTGCTGCGGCAGGGACAGAGCGACGCTGCCAACGCTCTCCTCCAGAGGGCGCTCCAGAGTCTGTCCAACAAAGAGCGTGAGCAAATTTTTTATTCATTTATTATTTTTTAAACATATTCCATTATTATTTTTTTCAAGTGCAGTTGCATTTAAAGATTGACCTCTAAACGCTTTCTGCTGTTCCAGACGTGGACTTGATAGTCAGATTCGCTCGGATGGAGTTCCAGTACGGGAACGAAGAGCGAGCCAAGGCCATGTTCGAAAAGGTCCTGAGCAGCTACCCAAAGCGCACTGACCTGTGGTCTGTCTTTATCGACCTGATGATGAAGCACGGCTCGCAGAAAGATGTCAGGTGGGTCGCCGGTTGATTTGTAAGGATAAACAACCGAAAATATTGTTCTATAGAGTGTGTTTGCAGTCATGTGACTGGATGCCACCATTCTGGATTTTAGGTTGAAGTTATGATCTCGAGCCTTGGCGTCATTTTAACATCTTTATAAAATCTAAGTAAATAAATGTGTATTAGTAGTAAATTGAACTTTAAATAAAGTAAATAGTGTGGATGCAGAAGAGAAAAAGAGAACCCTGGTGTCTACTAGATTCTGTAGGAAAAGTGGCATTTTAAAATCTCAACCAAGCCCAAAATATGACCTTAACAGCAAGTGAAATAGTTTTTTCAAGTTTTTTTTTTAAAATATTAACTTTTTTGTGCGTAAAAACCAAATATAAGATTATTAATCCTGTTTGGTCCCTTGAAAGCAGTCCTACGAGGACGAAGATTCACTTCTGATGAAGAAGTGAAGACAGCAGCGCATCCCAAGAGTATTGAAAAGCAGATTATGTAGAATTTTCTGCATTTATCTTTTCTTAAAGTTAATTAAAATAAATTCCACAGCTAGAGCTGCCTCACACTCGTGTTTCTAAAATTTCAATTAAAAAAATAATAAAAATGGAGTGGCAGGGGTATCTCCATGGTTAAGGCATTGGACTATGGTACGGAACGTCCCAGGTTCAAACCCCACCACCACTAGGAAGTACAGTATACTGTATATACTGGATCTGGATAAGGGCGTCTGTCGAATGCTGAACGTAAAAGTGTAAAATGTCAGGTCATTTTGCTTCTTTGAAGAAATAAATTCCTAAAAAGTAAAAAAGCTTAATGATCTGGCAACAGAACAAGACATGTCACTTAGGCAATCTTAGTAACATTTGACTAGAAATTATCTTAATAATCTTATATTTGGTTTGTTGGAAACTTATTTTTAGAAATTATAGATTGGAAAATTTCACTTGCTGAGATACTGAGATAATTTCGCAGTGGGCTTTGCGTGTATTTACAGTACAAGAACAGCTCAGATGTACTGTATTTCTGTCAACTGCATTATCTCAGCAATGTCTATAGATACCGGATGATCCATATTATTAAGCATAATGTTTATTGTGTGTGTGGCAGCTTTAGCAGAAATTAACCTTCTAGACTTCGCTAGAGACGCATCCGATCTTCATCGGAAATTGTCTAAGCGAAATTAAGCATCCAGACTGTAATCTGTACTAATGTTTCCCTCTAGGGCTCTCTTCGATCGCGTGGTCCACCTGAGCGTCTCGGTGAAAAAGATCAAGTTCTTCTTCAAGCGCTACCTGGACTACGAGAAGAAGCACGGCACGCCAGAGAGCATCCAAGCAGTCAAGCAAAAAGCCGTGGAGTACGTGGAGTCTAAAGGGAGCGACGCTGCTGACTAGAACAGGCAGCCGCTAATCACGGGACACCAGTGGACACGCGGACAGTAATCCTGTTGGTTTGGGTTCGGAATCGGAATCCATCTTCATTATGCCATTATCTCCGGTTCCTGGTAAAACTCCATCAGTCTTGCTAGTCTGGATTCTTCCGTGGAATCTAATTGACGAACTTAATGGGATTGATGTACGTCAGCCTTTCGGCCAGAAGAAAACCGACGCGGATGATTAAGATGCTGATCAATAATTGTTTTTTTATAAATAGATGGAACAGGAAAATTAAAAGAGGATTAAAGGTTGTAGAAGAAAATAAATAAATTTTAAAAAGTTTGTACTTGTATCATGATTATGATTTTGTAAGTGAAGTGTTCCAAATCATTCAGCTTTATCCACAAAACATTTTATTCAGAAAAAAAAAAAAATCATCAAACTATACAAAATAAAAAAAGGTGGCACTGGGTTGGCCCTGATACATATTCAATAATAGGGATTACAGTTTAACTGCTGATTATTAGTTCATATCGTCATATTTCATCTCGCTATACAACGCCCGATAAAGACTTGCAGTACCTCTCGAACAGCACAACACAATTTATTTATCTACCTACTTAAGCCTTTAAACGTCAGACCCGAAACAGACTGATTATCATGCATTTCTGTTATGTCTGCTTAGTCACACGCTGTTTTTGTGAACAGCGCTCGTCACACACTTCAGTGTTGTTTCTCATCCGTTGCTTAGAGGCGCCTCGTGAGACGAAAACTGCCGAGCTGTTTGCCCGCCTCGTGCCTCTCGTCCTCACCTGCGGCGCGCTCGCTAAACTTCTCGCGCTAATCTAATCACAAAGTCGAATAAATGCCAAATGTTTTTTTTTTTTTGGTTCTTGCCAATCAGGTGCTTCTTTTCAAGTCCACTAGGCCTCCAGTGGTTGGTGCGTGTTGGAGGGTGTATTTCCGGTGTTGGTAGTTGTGGTGGTCAGATCTCGTGTGCTCCAAGTACGACAGCTCTGGAGACGATAAACATGGGTGTGGCCCAATTTGTTTGGGTTTTTCTGCCATGTTTTAGCTTTCTTTTTTTTTTACTTTTTTTTTTTTTTAGACTCTCTTTAAATCAGATCACACTTCCTCAGGATCCTGTGGCCCCTCTGCTCCACGGGGTGTGGTGTGCAGCCGCATGATGGGCTTGTTGCACATGGGGCAGACACTGCGAATCTCCAGCCATTTCAACAGGCACCTGAAAAAGAACAGTATGAGAAGATTAATGCAAGACTGATGCATTTCTATAGAACTACAGTAGTTGCTTGGTAATTTGGGGCCAAGCAACATGTGCTTTTAAAACATCGGCGATTAACAGTATAGAGTCATGTTCGACAACCCAACTGAACTTGGAATGATCGATTATTCATGAAGGACCACAACCACTAAAAAAAAAAATATTTGTAATCATAACAAAAACTAAGTATTGTGTAACGCCCACCGCCGGTTAAACACCGCCATGACACTGTTAAACCTAGACTGTAACAACATGTAGACAAGCATGTAATATCTTATCTACGGCTATAACAGTTCTTCAAGCTCAGCTAGTGGTTGCTTTGTTATTGTTTTACTCCTTTCATTTAGTTACTTTTTTCTTTGTACCTCTTAAATTAAATTTTTTGTTTTCAAAATATAAGCATTCTAATGTAAACAACCCTGACCGGACAGTTACTAACGATGAACAAGCAGCGACTCTTCATTCAGATCAGTGAATGTAGTCGTATTTTTGTTTTTGTTTTTATCCTGAGAGTTTTATAACCGACTACTTACTCGTGCCTGCATAATGCGCTGTGAAAAAAGTTCTGAAAAACTTTCTTTAAAAAAATTTAACAAAAGAAAAATGTGCCTCCCAAAAGATTTTAATTCTGACTTCTGTATTTATAGTGGGGTCGGCAAGTAGTGGTTCAAACGGTTAAGGCTGTGGGTTACTGATCGGAAGGTCAGGGGTTCGAGCCCTTGAGTAAGGCTCTTAACCCTATCTGCTCCAGGGGCGTTGATCTTGGCTGACCCTGCGCACTGATCCCAGCTTCTTAACCTGGATACCCTAGAAAAAAATTAGTCCACTGTGCTATAAGGTTAATCTTATATAAGGTTACAAATCTTCTATAAACAATAGGCGGTAGTGGCTCAGAGGGTTACGGCACTGAGTTACTGATTGGAAGGTCGGTGGTTCAAGCCCCAGTTCCACCAGGCTGACCCTGCGTTACGCTGGGATATGAAGAAAGAATTCCACTGTGCAGTAATATATATGTGACTTAAATTAAGGATTTTTTTTAATGAATGAAAAGAATGCATTATGCTAACTGAACTCACTAGCGCGGCAGAGGCAGCATTGGCGCTTTAAAGCTGGGAGCTATTTTTCGGATCAGGTGTAAGTGGATGCCACAAGCAGAGAGTTGCTAATATCAAAAGCGCTAATGGATGCTGGTGTGGAACTTGTCATAAGACGCGTTTTTGATATTTTAGCCCCGGTTGGCGTGATGCTCGACATCCACCGGGTCCCTGCCAAAGCTTTCCGGTCATGTCCTGTAGTCTGTTTCATTTGGCAAGTGCATGGTAAACAAGTTTTATACTCACCTATGTGTGAGTCTTACAAGTTTTCTTTATTTCTTTATTTTTTTTTTTTCCTGAAATTAGCTAGAATAAGGGCTTACTTCTTATGGAAGGTGTGCGAGCATGGACACACACCCAGCTCGTCGCGGGTTTTAAACTCCTCCAGACACACTGCACAGGGTTGCTGTTGAAAAAAACAAAAAAAAAAAAAAGATCAAACACATACTAAACTTTTGAGCACTTTTAAAATGATTTAATTAACAATAAAGCCCATCATGCTTTCCAGGTACCGGTTTGATCAAAACTTTTATCATTTTGAATAGTTAAACAATTCACAGGCTTGTTGCTTTTCAGCTTCACAATATTACTGTCATGAGACTTGCATTTTGAAAACCACCTGAATGCTAAAAAAAAAAAAAATGTGTGAAAAACTATTATGTAGTGAGATTTTCCTCCTTGAGGTCTGAAAAACCAGGCCAGATGGAAGGTAGAAAAAGTGCACCGACTTTACACCCACACACCCACATCATGTCTCCGAGCCAAGACGTATAGTTTACACACGAACACACAAATTCACCACATGAGAGCTTGCACACGTACTCCAAGAAGGCTCAGCTTCTTCCCTGCCCCTTTCAGCACCACCTGTTAAGAGAAACATGAATGTGACATGAGCTAATCAGCACAACATATTCTATATATATATTTATTTATTTATTTATTTATCTTTTTTTTTTTTTTTTTTTGCATTATTTTTTTATTCAGATAAAATCCCCATCCATGTATTACTCCATATCTGTAACTGTTTCCCAGTAATTTAATATCATGAATAAAAGCCACGCAACAACTAAATGTCAATCAATTTAAGTTCAAGTGTGGCTCATAAACACGAAGTGTCAGATGACACGGTTTCTACATGTGCCAAATGTCTTGTGTCAGGCTAGTAAGCATAGTCCACATGCACAAACCCGCACTACTGAGAGGTCAGCGTCTCAAGGTCATCTATGAGGCGTGAGATTGGGTTTCATAGTGACGAATAAGCTACAGAGCTTATTCTATATTTACATCCTTCATTCCTGACCCACACATCCTGCACGTTAGTAGGATTGAATGACTTTCTGTTGCAGAATCACTTCAGCCCATGACCAAAAGTTTTAGTGGTGACCTTAACAAGCACTTAAAGAAACGCTATAAATTAAACATAATAAATAATGGCAGCCTTATTACTGTACCTCATTGTAGCTGTACTGTTGTCTAGTGTCTTGCTGCTTCAACCTGCAGAGGCAAAGAAAACGAACATCAAGACCACCCATACTTCCTGTATGCGTTCTAATACCACATGCAGTTTATCTGTATCTGCAGAGACCGAATACTGCACTTCCCCAAAAACATTCTGCATGCTCAAGGACTGCAGCTACAGTCATAAAGACGATGCAAGACGACTCATTCACTACATCCTTTAAATACTGTACGTTGAGTCTGGTTTCTTTCTAGGGATCTTCATGTCATCTCAGGTGGTTTTTCCTTGCCATGGCTTGTACATTATAAAGTAATACAACATCCACATCTGGATTTCTGTAAAGCTGCTTTGTGGCGATATCTGGTGTCAAAAACACTGTAAAAATAACTTTAACTTGTATGCTTTATGAATTATTTGTCACACATGTCACGCAGTGCTCAGCCATAAAAGCCAATTTGGTTTATATGCTTAAAATAGAGGAAGTGATAAAAGTGTGATGAAATGTGTAAAAAGAGGTACTGGCCTATAACGGCTAAAAACACAGTAGTTTGCCTGCTACTGAACTGTTTGACATGTTCTTCAGATACAGAAATAATATACTGGTTTTAGTATTAAATGTATCGTGTATTACTCAATATCTGTGGTCAGCCATAGAGGCTTATATTCCCTGATCCTCATGCAACTTTAAAACACAGGAAGTGGTGTACGATGAAATGGCCGCATCGTTCGAGAGGTCTGTAATTAGACTGTTGACACCAAATGAAATGAGGCCGTCATGAGGTCGGTGCATATGTACTGTATGGGTGCTCGAACCTGAACAAGTAGCAACAGAAGATGACACTGAGCATAAAGATGAACAAGCCGATGCCCAGCACGATAACGTAGACGTTGAGCGGCAAATGGTAGAGATCTTCCGACGACATATCGCAGTGTGAGCGCTGCAGTCCTCCTCCACAAAGGCAGCCTACATGTACATAAACAAAGCATTCAGTCACTCACTCGTACGAAGATACCCAGTCAATCGGTAGGGGCTGGAAGCGGGTCTGTTCATAAAAGCAGGGGCAAATATTTGGCCAGGACGACCAGTGGCTTTTTGGTCGCTGTCTACACACTTTGTGCCAAGGGAACTCTGAGTAATTAGCAATGCACAAAGCAAACATGGAAGACTGTGGAGACTGCCTCCAACAAAACCACCATCTGGCCCTTCAGTGATGAGCACCTGGTGTGTGCACCTGTGTACGTGTGGGTTAGAGAGATAAATATCCTCATTCATACAAAAAACAAAATTGGCTATTTTGTGGGTTATTATTTATTTATTCATTATGAATGATATAGAAAAATAAGTGAATAAGAAATAAAAGTCAAGCTACTTTGAAATTTGATGCGTGACATTTATTTCATGTAGGATTACTTCCAGCTATGAACCCTGCCATGATTCATAAATGGATTAGATGGTAGTCCTGTGTGGCGGCACGGTGGCTTAGTGGTCAGCGCTGCCGCTTTGCACCTCCAGGGTCGGGGTTTGATTCCTGCCTTGTGCTTGGTGGGTTTCCTCTGGATCCTCCAGTTTCCTCCAAAGACATAACCGGCGTAACAAATTGCACAGTGTGTGAATAACAATTGCGCGCTGATCTGGCAACCCGACTCTTTAAGTAATTGCCACGGAAACAACGAACATATATTATCCTTGTGAGGAGAACCTGTCGCCGCCGCCAATGTCCTAGACGGCACCATGACGGATCCGAATGACGAATATTACCAAAACGGCATCCCAGTGGTTCTAACATCAAACTATTTGTTAGCTTTTTTTATTATTATTATTATTATTATTATTTAACTAAAGTGTGACATCATTTATTCCTTAAACCATTTATCCTGTACAGAGTTGCACTGGGCAATCTCCGCAGGGACTTGGGCCACTAGGGCACAACCTAACAGACTACGGACAATCTGTAAACACCAATTAACCTAATCTGCGTAGGGACCAGGCAAACATTTGGACATTTAATGACGGCTGAAATGACGTCCCTCAGACTTGAAAAATAGCTCCAAAAGGAAAGTTGAACGGACGACATGGACGTTATCTGATTCACAGATACAGCTGTCCACAACACTTAGCTAAAAGTCAAAGTAACAGCTATACACGCAACCCTAGACATGTACAAACGTATCGAAATGCATTTTTATGTCACATATTTTTATCCTACCGCGATGGTTTTTAACCAGGGACACATCGTTGCCAGGGGGACCAACGTTCGCTGGGGAACCCACATACCCGGGGGGGGACTCGAACCCTCAACCCTGGCGGCGAGCGGCCACCACTACGCCACCTACTGTATGTGTGACATCATGTTGTATTGTATATTGGATTGTCAGATTGGATTGTAGTGTCCACAGACATCAATCATCTATAGAATGAAGTGTCTACAAGTAGTTACAGCATTAGCTTATCAAACCTGATACAATGTATAGGAGTTCTGAAACGCTGTACAAAGACAAACAAGGATGTAAACAAGGGAGGGTTTTGTTGTGGATCTGCTTACCGTTACACCATTGGAATGGCTGCATGTAATCGTACCCGGAACTCCGCGCGCATCCGAGCCGATACTTTCACCAAGACCGCGATATATTCTTTTGATGTTTGTTTAAAAATGAATTAGATTTTTTTCAAAATAAACTTCGAACTCCGTGTCGGTTCGAGTTAAACGTCCGAGGTTTCCGAGTTTCCGGAAGCTCGCTGAGGAAGACCTCGCTGTTCTGCGCGAATTATTTTCTTGTCATCGTCGGCTGTCGTCGAGAATCGCCACACAAAAGATCGTGGCGTGCGCGCGACCACCAAGACAAAGGGATCATGTCGTGTCCTTGCTGCTCGCTTCCTGTGTTTTTGGAGAACGACTCGACTGGAGTGTTAAAGTGACCCAACCTGAAGAAATCTCGAATCAAACCACTTTCATTGTCTCTCTCTCTCTCTCTCACACACACACACACAAGTTAAGAGTCACATTAGCTGGAAGATTATCTCCATGAGTCTCATACAACAACAACAACACTCTCTCAACTCAAGCTCTTCAAGATGATTCCAACTGCTGGAGAAAGAAAGAAAGAAAAAAAAAGACCTTAGGAAAACATATCCCTCAAAAGAATTTGTCTTTTTCTTGGTTTGTCCATCTGGTGTCAATGTGCTTCTCTGGAAAGTCCTCCTCTTTGTCTGAGTCTGAAAATGGCTGATCTGATCCGTCAAAAGGTATTCCTTACGCAAGGCCTTTCCCAAAAAAAAAAAACAGGACGAGAAGAAAAAGAAAGCGTCCCCTTAGACACCTTGAAGCCGAGTGTGTGGTTGCATGTATGACTGTCTATGCAGCCTGTATGGGGGAGTGTTTTTCTTGCCACCTCAAACCATCTGGTCCTTCAAACCTCGAAGAGGGAAAAAAAAAAAAAAACAACACACACACAACCCACAGTAGCTGATAACAGTTCATCCAGAATTCCTTGTTCTCTCTGGAATGGGTGGAGCATTATCTATCTGTGATTGTGTGTGTGTGTGAGAGTCAAGCAAGGCTATGGTTGTCTATCTATCTATCTATCTATCTATCTATCTATCTCAGAGTGTTCGCTGCTGTGTTTCTCGCTGGCTCAGCCTCCCAGCTTCAGTTTGTAAACAGATCTCTGCTCATGTGATCCTCGGTTTGCCTCGCAACTCATCCACTCGCACCCTCCCCTCGCCCTCCCTCCATCCTGTGTGCTAGTCCCCCCCTCCAAGCTCTCTCTCTCTCTCTCGCTCTCTCTCTCTCTCTTCCTCTTTCTCCTTGTCTTTTTCAGGGGTGACTGCAGTCGGATAATGACCTCTCTCTCTCTTTCTCTCTCACTTTGCAGCAGCCAAAAGACATAAGAATGGATGTACATGGCATCAGAAACAACAACAACAACATTGGCTGATGAAATACAGAAAGAGCAAAATAAGGGTAGCGGAAACTCTCAGGATGATGGCCGTTTTCCATCAAAACAGCGGAGACATATACTGTACAGGGTGGACCAAAAGTCTGGATCCACAGGCCAACAAGTAAATGGTGTAAAATTCAGCAGCAACTTTCTAGCTGTGGAATCCTGTCTTGTTTGCATGAGAATGAGTTCTGCTCTACATTATCTCTCACTCATCGTCTAAACTCCTTTATCTTGTATACAGTGTGGTGGGGGGGCATGGAACCTATCGCAGGAGACACACGGGATGGGGTGCCAATCCATCACAGGGCACAAACTCTGGAGTTTAGGTACACCAAATAGTCTAATCTGCATGTTTTTTGGACTGTGGGTGGAAACCCATCAAGCACGGGGAGAACTTTCAAACAGAATGTACACAGACCTTTGACAGGAATCTAACTCGGACCTTGGCGGAGCAAGGTGACAGTGTTAACCACCACTACCACTTATGTACTATATTTAATTTTGCATCTGAAAAAACATCAAACTGTATTGCATTTCATAAAAAGCAATCCATCCATGATGAACCTCTGTAGTCCAACTAGGGACTGTGGAGGCCAGTGGTGACCATTGTATTTATTCCCATTTTACAACTGTGGTAGGACCTCCGGTCAACATCCACACACCACAGGCAATTTGGGAACGTCAATTAGCCTAGACTGCATGTTTTTGGACTGTGGGAGGAAATCCACCAAGCATATGGGGACTCCATGCACACATGGAGGTGTAAGGCTCCACGAAAGCAATAACGCATATGGATACAGACTTTTGGGCTGCCCTGTAC
This sequence comes from Clarias buthupogon, assembly GCA_030014345.1. Lineage (NCBI taxonomy): Eukaryota > Metazoa > Chordata > Actinopteri > Siluriformes > Clariidae > Clarias > Clarias buthupogon. The sequence continues at coordinate 13,219,270 of JAQMYK010000010.1, forward strand.
TGTATACATTGAAATCAAAAAGCTATTCATGTGTTTTAGTGTGTGACCTAGAAAATGTCTCACATTATAAAAGCCAAAATTTTTCACTACAAAAAAATTTCACTACAAATGGAGAGATGGTTTAAACAAAGCACGCTAGTAGCTTTAGCAGCGTTAGGCCAAGCAGCCAGTGATGATCACAGTGTACAACTCTTACTAAAGCATTTAGTCTTTCCAGTGACGTCAGGACGATGTGTCATTTCAAGATAAAAAAAAAAAAAGAAAAGAAACGATGATGTGTTTATCCTAAGCGATTAAAAGAGAAGTAAAATAAAGACACATAGCAGTTTAAGCACTTAGGGCTCAAAGCCACAGCAGTTGCACTATGGTAGTACTTGAAACTAAAGAGCACTGATCTTTAATCACTGAGCTACTATTTCTCATAAGTCTGACGGTTACTTAAAGGAATGCTGGAGTGTTTTTCTAACCGTCGTTTGTAGTAAATGTCTAAATTACCAGAAACTCAGATATGATTATAATTCTAAGAGGTCTAAGAGTAGGTATTGCAGTCAGGAACCATTTATGTGAAACTAATTTTGTGAAATAATTCCCTCCGCAAGGTTTGTGGATCTCAGAGGAGATTGCATGTTCTCCTTGTGCTTGGTGGGTTTCCTCTGGGTACTCCTGAGTGCTCAGTGGTTCAGGCATTGGACTACTGATCAGAAGGTCTGAGGTTCAAACCCCAGCACCACCAGATTGCCACTTTTGGGGCCCTTGAGCAAGGCCCTTAACCGTCAATTGCTCAAATGTAAAAAAAGAAAATAAAATGTAAGTCGCTCTGGACAAAATGGCGTTTGCCAAATGCTCAGATGTAAATATAATAGCTTTTCCCAAAATTGCCCATAGTGTGTGAATGAGCATGTGAGTGTACAGTATGTGTGTGGCCTGCAATGGTTGGTACCCCATCTGTACCCCTGTATGCTCCAGGCCCCCCAAAATAGATATGTAAAAAAAATATTCAAATAACCTGAAAAAATAACAATACTAAAATATAATAATATAATAAAAAAGTAAAAATGAATCAGCCAACAACCAGAACTGACTGAATTACTGTTATTGTTTCCACAGCAGCGTAGGAGTAGATAGAGATCAGCTGACTGAAGAATCAAGGATGAGGCCCGTGTTTAGATGAGTGACTGATGCGGATGATACCGATAATCAAATGAATAGCTCATTCCCCAATGTAAACATGTAATTATTTAAAAGTGGGCAGTAATGTTGTTTGTTTTGATATAAGTAGATTAGGTTGAAAATTTTGAGCCAGAGACTGGATGTCTTTCTGTGGAACGGGGATGAATGCAGTTTTTTTTAGTGCAGTTTTTCTCCCTTTTGACGTCTGGAATTTTTTATCAGGTTTTAAAATATTTATTATTATTATTTATTTACTTTATTTCTGGTTATAATACACACAAAAGTATTACAGTATAGTGGAAAATTTCTCCATTTGATGATGTAATGGGTTTCCCCAGACTGCAGTTAAAAAAAGAAAGAAAGAAAAAAAAAACTTGTATTGTTTGTCTCTTATCTGTCTCATACGCCCTTATTGTTAGAGTACAAGGTTTTGAATTTGTACTGTATGTTGTTAGTCATTCGGTTGCTCCAATCGAGGGGTCGCCACAACGGCCCATCACTACTGGTTTTAATGGGCTGCAATATATTGATTCCAATTAGCTTTCCATAGAATGTTATTATTATTATTATTATTATTATTATTATTATTGAGATTCTTCTTTAATGTTGGATATTTGTTCTGGGTAACAATTTTCATTCTTTCATGTCTAACATGCTGAATGACAATAAACCTAACCTAACCTGATCATACAACCTGGGGCAATCCTCTTATTTTCTTTGGGCTTGGGACCGGCAGAGCATGTTTTTCTTTCTAATTTTTCATCAAGTCCAGGGAAAACTTTCCAAATTCTTGTTCGGTACAATTACACGAAAGTTTAATTGAAAGTTTAAGAGGTAAGTAAAGTTCAAGTAGAAAAAAATTGCTGGATTATTCCGTCACCAAGGAAAGTCTAATAACAATACAGTAAGATTCTTTAAATTACAAGTCCTAGGTTGTTGGGTTCAGAGTCAGCCATGAGAGGGTTAAGTGCTTGAACTCACAACCTTCTGATTGCTACAAGGACCTTAACCAGTGAAAAAATTAACCCGTCTGACAAATATGGTAAAATAATTTAATATTGTTTAAATGAGTCACAGTGTAGAAATAAAATATATATATAACATATTTCTTCATTTATGCTGCATGGATAAACAGTTATAGTCACACTAATAAATCACATCACCTAATGTCAGCACATGATTCAATTCTATATGTATTAGTGGGTTTTCCACTAATAATTCATATTGTGGATAGAATATAATCAACTGTGCCCTCTGGTGGAACCACAGGAATAACACACCTTTTCTTTGGTCAGTTCAGCTCATCTACTGACAAACATACAAGTTAAACATATACACACACGCACATCCACATACATATATATTCAGGTAATCAGTGTTTGTGCAATATAACGATATACTTCCTGTCCATTACGAACAGAAAAAAACAATTCACCTAAAATCTGACATCTACAGAAAGGGGAACGAGAGCAGACATAGCTTTTGTTTCTTCAGCAGTATGCAAAGCTGAATGATTGCCTCTGGGTCCTGATTTGCAAGGGGTGGTGAGGGTCAGCAAGAGAGACGGGCGTGAGTGCGGCGCATTCAGACACAAGTCTGCACGATACAGTACAAACAAGACAGAACTTCCTTTTATCTGTGTCCAAGATATTTGTGATGCTTTGTTGGCACTGGTTCAGGAATCGCTAGCTGCTCTTTACAATGTTTGAGATGAAAGTGCTCTAAAAAGCATTTACTGGACAACACCCCATACTATACACATTCCCCTTACAATAGACTTTCAGCTCTCTGGTTGAACAGTAAATAATTATGAGTCAAACCAAGTAGGTCTTTACTCAGTTCTCTCTGAGCAAGAAAAATGCGAATGTTTTATTAAAATGGATCCTCAGCTCGGTCTGAAACAGAGGTGTGTTTTCCTTCTTCTAAAAAAAACCTTTACCCAGGCTTACTGTATATTAGCCTTTACTTCTAGCGCAGCTGATCTCCATCAGCGTTGGTGTCATTAAGCAGCATCTCCGCCATTAGGATCTTCAGACCTTACTGTAATATACCGCCCACTCTTTCTTTTTAATGCTGGATGACTGATCGTATGCGTTCCAGGTACGCTGGTCCATATGAGTGTTCCCGTTTGTATAACTATTCCCATTCCGGCTCGTGACGTATCCATTCTCTCCTCCTTTTTGATCCGTGGTGAATGTAGCGTTGTCGTAGCCAGTTTTCTCGCCATATTGGCTTCCATTCGCTTTCTTGTTACCATCATCGCTGGCTGCGTTCTTCCTCAGACTTAACGGAGGCTTACATATATGCCAGTCGTGCAAAACTTTATTCATGTCTTCCTGGCGCTGGACGCCTAGCAGTTTATCTTCCTCTTTCGGCTGTTCGTCATCGTCCTCTTTCCCGTCATGCCCATGTTGGCCGTGCAGCTCTTCGCTGACACCCTGAAAGTATTGCTGGATGCAGACTTTGGCGAAACTCTTGGCGTGTGCCGCACACATCTCGTCGAACACCTTGCGCTCGATGTCAGCGTAATGCGACCAGTATTTCGTTTTGAGGAACACGGCTTGGCTGAAGCAGGGACGCATGGCGCGGACGGTGAACGCAATTAACGTAAGGATAAGCAGGAAGAGCCAACCAAATGCCTGTGGATTCGAACAACAAAAGCAGAGAGTTAAAGAGTTAATACAATAATAATAGACAAGAAGGCTTTAACGAAAGTATAGGCCAACAAAAAAAGGTTGTAAAAGGTCATACCTGTGACACACATCGTATATATCTGGTGGCTCCTTCTCTAGAGAAAATATGGTCTCCGTCGAATATGTTCTTGCAAGGGACTTTGGCAAGCAACGTTATCATCTCCTCTTCCGACAGGCCATGGTCTGTATAATTCCCAACAACAAACTCGGAAATATCCAAGTCCAAACTAAATGCACAAAGAAAGCTCTTCCCATCCATTAACGTGACCGCGATCCAAACTACAGGAGCAATCAACGAGCGCTGCGACACGGAAATGAACATGTAGCGCAAAATCGTAGGATCCTTGGCTCTGTGACCAACCGGGCGTTTCCACTCTTCGGAAAGTATAGACACGTTATTGTTCAGGACAAATCCCAGCAAAAAGAACCAAATAGCCGGAATGATCATTACACCGATTCCATAGGAGTAGTTGTATTCGGGCATGCAGGGGCAGTTGAACTCGAAAGCCGAGTAGAGTTGAGCGCTAGCCAGGGCCATAAGGCCACAAACACCGTGCATAAACGACTCTTGGTTGGACTGAAGGAACTGGAACATCATACGGAACTTATCCATTTTGGCGTCTCACTGTATGTGGATTTGCTTGAGAAACAAATCTGTCTAGAAAACAAAAAAAGTTTTGTTCAATTTTAATACTTTAATAGTGTGATCATTCATGTTCCAACCAAAATGAAATTCCAAATGAAAACCTACAGTATATAAATGGAAACAGAAACAGATATTTATACTATATTAATACAAATAGAGTATAATGTACAGTACTTACAATAATTTTATCTATTTATCAGTGTGAGAAATGCCGAGTAAAATTCGTCCGTGTGTTGACGCAGCCTTCAGGACCGGAAAATGGATATCATGTACTTCAGTTCTGCTCTACACACACCGTCTCTCTCTCTCTCTCTCTCTGTCCACACCTGTTGGCTTGTGATGTAATCGCTCACACCTCTCGCAAACTAGTTTCATCAAAAACAGCTTATTTAACCACTTCTCAGTAGTAATTAAAGTCTAAGAACAAGTTCCAATCATAATACCTATATATAATAGAAATGTTATGGTTTTTTTGTGCTATGGATTTTTTTTTTTTGCTAGAAAAGTCTCTCATTTACATACTGTAGCTTGACAACCAGACAAGGCAGATTGTGGTTCCAGCCTCACCCTCTACTATGCCTCACCCTATTCAAATTTTAAAGTGCCATGTCACATTCTGTAAGAAGCTGTGATCTCTGGAAGACAAAAATAAACCAAGACAAAATGTTACACGAATTCCTTGATAAAGAAGGCTGAATTATTTTAAGCCACTTTTTTTTTCTTTCATGCTTCAAAGAATCCGTTTCGCTTAAATAATTGTGATTGTAATGATAGTGTATGAATTGTGCAATCACGAGCACGCCATTTTAGTTGCAACAATATATTTTGCATCTCGAGTAGTTGCTGATTTTGGCCTTTGCTTCACAGCACAATATTGTGACCGTGAGCATATTCTCTCTCTCTCTCTCTCTCTCTCTCTCTCTCTCGTATTAGTGCAACAGGAAAAAGAGTCACACATGGGCAGAGCGGAAGCATGCTGTAAAAAAGTCTGTCTTAATCTGACATCCTCTGTAGAAAGAGACAGTTTTTTAGAGCCCTACAGTAAACCGTAATCGACCTTCAAACATTGATGCTTAAAGGTTCCATTTCTGACTTGACCAAATCCACTAACATTATACAGGTAGGCGGATTAAAATGTATACTTCTATCTGAAATGTTTTAATTCGTTTGACTGAAATGAGGAAGGAAAATGCATCAGCAGAAAAAAAAAAAAAAGAAGCTACCTATTTCATTCAAAGCAGGAAGTTGAGCAGAGCTAAAAGATGGTGCATTATAAGATCATATTAGTTTAAATAAGATACGTAAAAGGTTTTCACGAGGTAATATAGGACAGTATATTTCTCAAATACGTTCGGATTTTAATTATATAATTAAGCTATGCCTAAATTTTTTTTTTAATTATCGTAATTCGTGATAATTCATGATTTTGAACTTATTTA
>JAQMYK010000010.1:13242365-13253732 GCA_030014345.1 Clarias buthupogon
AACGCGTTATTTTTTGTGTAATTAATTAATCTAAATTAACGCGTTAAAGTCCCGGCCCTAATATATATACATACACACTTTATTATTAAAAAATGTATAATAATAATAATACATTTAAATTATTATTAAAAGAATATTCCTTCAGGTTACATTAGTTCTTACACAATACTTCACATATTATGAAACATTCCTACATCTATCTCTTTCTAATACATGTTTAATATCTTTATGTTTTTTTTGTGTGTGTGTAACATTTGGCAAGCACTAAACATCAACACCTACGCTAAAATTTGTCTTGGAGGAGACTGCCTGAGGAAAGAAGCTTTGGAAGGTTGGGACATGCTGTCTTATCTGGCATTTGTGGTTTGTTTTGTATTCCAGCTACATTATAAAAACATAGTATGTGGTGTGCAAAACATGAAACATGTCAAAAACGGTTTTATGTCTTTCTTCACAGCACATTCATAAATTATTAAAAAGTGTCCACATCATTCTACTAGTAATCCTGGGACATATTGTTTACTTATTTATTTATTTATTTACCAAATTAAATTGAATTGAATGCTTTACAGTGTGAATGCTCTAGTCTGGTTACAAAATATACCGTAGGAAGCACCATTTCAATATATTACTTATTATTAAGCATTTTTACGAAATGGTATCAAAAAGTTTAAAGACTATTTTCTTTAACACACCATCAAAAAGCAGCACAAGGCTGCATACAGTACCTTTCACAGGGAGTCACAGGGAGCATCGACCTTCATAAGTCAGTGTGCCAAAAGACGCTTTAAAAACAGAAGAATTTCACGAGTGATCAGGAAGACCATCAACAGGTTCAAACACCTGAAAATGTCGAAAGCATTTGGCAATTCATGTCTACTCTAATATTCTGCATTTATATAAGTGGTCTGTATAATCATAATCCAATGGCCAATAAAAAGAGTTATTAGCCAAATATACACACTTACATTTTAGTTTTGATACATATTATCAGAACAGAACCTGTGTAAAAAATCACTTTGTTAAATTATGGGATATACTGTAACTCTGTCCCTAATTTTAATTCTCTGCTGCTATTAAGGTCAAATTTATTTACCATTGGACTGCTTCTGTCATTTAGACCGAATATGAGAACGAGAAAAATTTCCACATTTTCATGAGTCCACTGAATATAAAATTAGTATGTATTTTGCCTCATTTGAATGAGATGAGATTTACTATGAGATATAAATGCAGGAGGGTATACTGTACAGTAAATAGACAAACTAAATCACATAGTGATTGGACACAATCAGGAAACATATGGGAAAAAAAACAAAAGAAATGATAAGATATCCACATTATACGTAATCAAACATTTTAAATTCATAGTTAAAATATAATATTCAAACTTGCTTTCTTGTTTTATCCCCTTTAAAGTTTTTTCTTTAGATTTTGACATTCTATTGTCAAATAGTAATTTAATTAAACTGCTGTCACCTACTGTATATAAAATTGTCTTCAATTCCTGAACTATATAAAATTATACTTATATAAAAATATGCAGTATATAAATAACACCATCTAAAAAAGATGATTAAAGATTAATGATGAAAGATTTTTAATACACTGATATAGTATGCAAGCTGTATAATGTCTAAAATATATAACTGGTGGTCATTTGTCTGTGCACTACACACGCAATAATAATTTGGCCCAGGACTTGTTTATAATTTATACCTTGAACTTTTTTTTTTATTTATTTATTTTTTTTTTACATTTAATGAGCAGGGCATCAAACATGGGTAAAATGAGAGGTATGTTGAAATCCCATTGGCCTGAGGACAAAAAAATATTATGCTTCAGTAGTCAAGTTAAGGCAGAATACTACATACATGTAATGTCATATTTTAAGAGCAGTTAAAAAAAAAGAGTGATAAAGGTGTGCTGCAAAACACATAAATGTTTAAAAAAAAGAAGAAGAGAGAAACTGCTTGGAGCAAAATATTCTTCCATCAAGTTATTTGCCTGCACATCAATTGGCATCTTTAGCTTCAAGGGATGATGAGATGAAATACACAGCTCAAAAACCACCATCAGTGCAGTAATGGCATGAGAGAAAGTCATAACACCTGAAGGGATCACGGCTACACTGAAAGGCAATGTAAAGACTTTCACATGTATATGATGCTGTATGAGATGTTTCGTAGCAAGGGCAAGCAGGATCATAAGGGAAGAAAAAATAAAAATAAAAATAAATTTATTTTTAACATTGTACATTAATACTGAAGATATCCAAATTATGAAAAAAAACGTGTAGAAAGAAACAACCACAATAAATCTTAAACATCCCAGAATATGTTTTAGATTTCAGATTGTAAAAAAAAAAGCTTCATTTAGCTTTGATGACAGCTTGACACACACTTATGGCCTTCTCTCATCAGATCCATGGTTAGTCACCTGGAATGGGGTTCAGTTCACAGGTGTGCCTTGTCAAGTGTTCATTTGTGACATTTCTTGATTTCTTAATGTACCTTGGACCATCAGTTGTCTTGGGCAGAGGAAGGTTGTGTTCAGAGTCAACAGCCCTATTAGTCCTACAACAACTACAGGAATAAGGAAAGAGAAAGACAGTGAGCAGGTATTCACTCAAATCTCATTCACTTAAACCACTGCAAATACCTATTAAAAAGTCAGGTCTCATTTAACTTAAATTAACATACATGTTTAAACATACTCATTTAAGTTCTTTAGCACTTCAGAAAAACATTCTGTATAAAATGTAATTACTGTTACTGCTAATGAAATGCAGTCTAAATGCAATTAAATAAGATTTATAGCTCTTTATAGCTCTGTTTATAGTTTTTCTAATAACATAAGTCACCAGATTGCAATGTTTGGTGACTCATCAGATATTAATGCTCAGAGTTATGAGTGATTATGGTTTATACACCATCCTTACACACCTGGCAGAGGCAGTGAGGGGTGAAGAAAATGATACAGTGAATTTAACTACAGTATATATTTGTGCCTTCATATAATGTGTGTGTGTGTTGGGATTTGGTCCATTGCAATCAATTCCCACTAATCATTATAAGATAGTTTCAATAATATTAGTCAACCACCAATAACCTCACATATAAGATAAGCAAGACTTTCTTTTCAAGTCATTAACTGCACTGGGACATAAAAAAGCACAATAATCCAGGATTATTATTATTATTATTATTATTATTGTTGTTGTTGTTGTTGTTGTTGTTGTTGTTGTTGTTGTTGTTGTTATTATTATTATTATTTCTCTACAAGACCTTTAATAGCCCTGATTTCCTGCCAATATGTTATTGAGGATCATGACATGTAGCTGAATAAAATATACTTTGATCTTTCTGGTCTTTTGAATTTTTTGAAACGGTTCTATTGAATTCTTATTCTGTCTGGTGAGTACGGTGTGGATAAAATTTGTCTAAAACTATTAACTTTTTAAATGAATATACTACTAATAAAAAACTTTTTTTGCATTATGTTAATAACAAAAAATATAATAAATGAATAATTATAGTAATATGGAAGCTTCTTAAAGCTTATGGTAAATTCTGAATATGAACAGTATGTTATAACAATCTGCGGCAAACACTTTTCTTTCTAAGTTTTACATTATGGAAAAGTCTTGAAGACAAAGAACTTTAGTTTTTTCTGTTAGATTTTTGCCTTCTTTGGTCAAAAAGTGGCTACTTGTAATAAAATAAGTGACAACAAAAACTAACATGTTTTACTGGTTTTAAAAAAAGTTGGAAAATTAATCTCTAAATATAATTCTTCCTGAAAAGGAATTTTATGTTCACTGATGATGTCTCTACCTCTGCTGTAGTAACTGTTTTTAAGTAGGATGAGGAATTTTATGCGGTGAGCACACAGGAGTGGCGTAATACTGTATACTCACACTGAAACGCCTCAGTGCCATTATAGGAAATATCGGAACTCTTGGAATGCTGCTCCACCAATTTACCGTTGTATAGAACTGGAATATAGCACTTGAATGGGCCGTGATTATTCCAAAACCTTATTATTTTTCCTTAGCCATGTGGATATTGATTTGCGGTGTGCTTGGGATGACTGTCCTGTTGCATGACCCACTTTCAGCCCATGTTAATCTGCTGCTTATATATGGCATTATATGGGTTTGTTTTGAAAATATTCAAAGAATATTAATGATAGCAAGGAAAAGTTGTAAATGTTGGGCGACATCAGACCACCCCATTGTTGATTATTTTTATTCTTTACTTAACTTTACATTTATATTCCTGTTACATAATTTTGTCTTTTATTCTAAATAGCATAATTTACCTTTAGTTTCCTAAGTTTCCAGTATAACATGACCTGTTGTTCTTATCCTGTCAACTATATAACTTTTCTAATAGTTAAAATACAGTGGAAACTTGGATTACAAGCACAATTTGTTACATTACTGTAATTAATAATTACAGTTAATAGTTTTTAAATTATTTTGATTATTATAAAAGCTATATACTGTAGTGAAAAGAAACCAATATTATAAAATATTAAATTGCATCAAAAGCTACACTGTAAATAACATTTTGCTTTCATCCAGTTTTTCATCATTTTGTGACACTTCTTTTTTCATGTTTTATCACAGAGCATGGCATTGTCATGGCATCAGGGCAGGAATTTGTAGCATTTTTATAAGAATTTCAGAAGCCGTCTGCCAAAACATGCCATGTTTATGTACTTTTAAATCTCATTGAGCATGAATCTTAACACACTGTGGAATATTAGAGCATTGTGATCTGGTATATTTATTCAGTGAAATCCACCTCTAACCTCAAATACCTTCCTGGTGATGCTGAGGGTTTGCATCCAATTTTGGATAATGCATGAGGAATTTCAAGGGACGTTATGATTTTTTTATATGGCTGAGAATAAAAACTGTTTCCCACAAGCACTGAAAATAAACTACACTCAGAGTAAAAGCTTATTTTAGAAACCGTGATGGGATCTTCATTTGTCGAACCCTTATGCTTTACAAGCAAAAAAAATAAATGAATAATAAGAAAAACTATTTATTTATCTAGCTAATAAAAATGATGCTTCAGGGATGCATGTGTAGATGCACCATGATTGTAACCAATATATTTGTAGAATTTATTTTTTGTTAAACTATAAAAAGATTGATCATATAACAAGTACAATATACATAAATGACCTATTTTATCAGTTTCCTGAAATTATTTAGTATGTGAATTTGGATGGAATCTTTTTGGAGAATGCACTCAAAAATGATTTTGCCATTTTCTGATGCAACCCTAACAATTTATCCAGACTTGGGACCAGCACTAATGATGCCCTGTGTCCAGTAACTGGGTTTGGAAATTGGCTGAGCCTTGAACCCGGGCCTTCTGCATGGCTTGTGAGAAGTCCACTAGTATGACACCAACACCCTGATTATGGCATCATGCAATTTTTACATATTGATATTATGTCTACTTTAGCAAAATTAATTTAGTTTGTAAATGTACTTAATTCTAGTTTGATGATTTTAACATAAATCTACTAAACTGTACCATTAATTTACCATTATTAATTTTAACTTACATATTTTATTTGAGTGGAAATTCTGCTCTTAATTTAAATACTATGTGGTCAATACATGATTCATTCATATATATATAAAAAAATTTAAAAACATGGTACTGGGTACATGTGCTTATCCTACTGATATGAGTGTTTCAAAACATTCCATCCCTATTACTGTTTATGAAGTGTTTGTGTCCTTCTATATTCCACTCTATTGTTAAATGTGTTTATACTCTCGACATTAAAAAAAATACCTCCATGTGTTTTTGATTCTAGCATCCTGCTGAAGCTGAACTGTATTTGTTGAATCTTTAAAAAATCTAATCAAAATCCCTGAATAGATGCCACCAATTTTCCTGTCAATACTAAAACACAGACAACAAAAATTCCCTTGACTTAAACTGTTAAACCATTTTGCTTTTCTCCTAAACATATCACTAGGAAGAAATATTACACATTTTCTTCCACCTGAACTACATGGTCCCTGATTGTTTTTTTCCCATGAAAAAAAATACTAGTATAAAAACCAGTGTTGGATAGTGGTGTAATCATGATTACCTTCTACATGCAGGAGTGAAAACAAAACAGAACTGAAATGGCACTGCCTCGAGGGTCTTTCTCTCTCTCACTCTCTTGAAAACGTTTGCCCCTCATCTTGTTTAAACTTGTACAGTTGTGCATGAGTCAGAGATAAGTTCTCTGCAGTAAGGTACCACATACCTGGCCTCTGTGTCACCGGACCTGATCAGAACCGTACCGTGAGTATAATACCCGTTTTCGGTACTCAGGGATCACAGCGCGAGACATTTCTCCAGTCTGAGGCAGCAGGTGAGTCTCCCAGGACTCCATGGGCTCTTTTTTTGCTTATTATTTAACTTGATTAAAAGTTTTACATTGGTCATATAATGAAACTAATATTACTCTAATATGCATGCAAATGAACATGAGTAAGATTAGCCTGCGTAAAATTACTTCATATGTAAAATGTTTAATTTGATATTACTTTTATTTTATTTAGTTTTATTTAGTTTGTAGTGCTGCAGGGCATTAGTTAGGCTCCATGCATTATTATTATTCATACTTATGCTGGTCCTTATATGCTTTACATTATGAAAGTTATGAAATATTTAATAATGTCATGAAAACATTCTACTATTATGTTTCTCATCATTAGTATTTAAATATTAATTAGACCATTTATTAGTTTGTTAATTCGTTAGATAGTTTTTCAAACCAAGAGCCATTTTAAATAATACATGTATGGTCCAAATCCTGTTAATTTCATAAATATTACTTTAACTGCTACAACAAAACAGTCTATTTAGTAGATCCATAAAGCTTTCTATTCCTAATATCTTTTTTTGGACATTGTAAATTGGCATACTCAAGTGGTTAAGGTTTTTATTACATTTAACAAATTCAAGTGGCAAACAGACTAATAGCCATGAGGAGTCATTCATAAATATAATAACTTTAATAATAATTGCATGTTACTTGCCCTACTGTAACTACGTTAGAAAATAGTAGGCGATGGTTCATGGACCCCTGGGGCTCTCTTTGTGTACTTCATAAAATACATGAGAGAAAAGTAGTGCAGTTGGGATTTTGTGATAAATAAATAAATATTTAGGTGTACTATTAGGGGGAGAAAGACATCATTTAGCACTTTGAGTTCTTTATTTTGTCCCACTTGGGCAAACTCTACAAAAGTCTTTGTGTAGAACCTCAACGTTTGTCAGATTTGGAACTCTTTAGAACATTTAGAAAAAGTATAAGAAAGTTAAACTATCAATCAACCATCCAAACAACTTTTAAACACATTTAGGATTGTATAACATAACAATTTTAGTAAAAAAAAAAAATTTAATAAAAAAATTATATATATATATATATATATAAAGTTTGATTATTTGTATAAGTTGTAAGGTGTTATGTTTGCAGGTAATAAAATTAGTCTTAGATGACTAATCTGTGTGCAGAAGTGCAGCCAAGAAGTAATTCACACAACAGAAGAGATTTATCAGTAATGCATTACTGCTATTTGTGGTCATAAGGCATTAATCACTGCTATTGCATGATGATATTAGAACTATTTCAAAGACTCTGGAACATCACATAATAACTAGCCTTGGGATACGCAGGTGTGCGCGCACACACACACACACACACACACACATACACACACACACACATACATAATTGTAATGTCTGGAAACAAGCAGTGAAAGTATACTTATACAGTATGCTTTCAAAGTCATTAGTATGATTAGTTACAGTAATGTATTCAACACAGAGGGTTTTGAGAAACTGATTTTTCCTCCTCATTTGTTACTTTATATCCTTCATTTGGAGTAAATGACAAAATAATAATAATAATAATAATAATAATAATAATAATACCCATCAAAACAAACTTTTTCCTATTATTTTTTAAAGTTAAAATCTGTAAAGGATAACATTGAACAGTTTTAACGAGCTCCTTCCAAATTATGTAAATCAATGAATAATGAAAAGTCTGTTTCAGAATTAGATTTTCTGTTTTGTTGTTTCATATTATTGAGTGAAATATCTCAGTGGATGTTTACCTGTTCAATGGCATAATGAATTACTGTTTACACTTTACTATTTTAGAATATGGTAACCATGGTAACCATGTCTAAAATATACACCTCCATGCTGGCAAACTGCTTTTCTATTGAAGCTCTAAAATTTATCAGATGATACACAGAAGTTGTCAAATATCTGAAGTGAAAACTGGAGATTTAGCCTGAAGTTTTTATTTATTTATTTAAAGTCCAAACATACAGTATTCTCCATGTGGCCAAACTGCTGTTGTATAAGATAAGCTTTTTGAATCTGCAGGAAATAAAAATCCCTCCACCTACTGGTTACTGATCCACAACTTTTGTATTTTATACCAGTTAGAACTTTAGGAACCAAGTATTTTACAAGCACTTGGAAATGTGAGGAGCTAATATTATAAATATTTTGACATAAACATAACTGAGCCCACCATTAGTGCTTTATGCATTAATTATGCATTGATGATCAAGTTCATGACATTCAACTTCCAAAATCATGCTTTATTTATTTTTGCTCTTTTTAAGAAAAGCTTTATATTTAAATTTAATTTAGGATTTTATATTGTTTGGAGTTTCCTTATGCAGCTCCACAGTGATGAATGGAATAGATGCATTCATACTTTTAAGTAGAATTCTTAATAAATAGGGAAGATATTAAAGATAAAAAGTGATATATTTTGACCTTTTTATTCTTTATTCCTTATTAGATATTAGATTTTTAGTTAGTTACATCACATGGTGGTGTAGTGGTTAGCACTGTCGCTTTGCACCTCCAGGGTCTGGGTTGGATTCCCGGCCAGGCTTGATTCCCGTCTCTGTGTGCATGGAGTTTGTATGTTCTTCCCGTGCTTCATGGGTTTCCTCTGGGTACTCCGGTTTCCTCCCAAAGTCCAAATATATGCAGATTAGGCTAATTGACATTCCCAAATTGCCCGTAGTGTGAATAAGTGAGTGTGTGTGTGTGTGCCCTGTGATGGATTGGCACCCTGTCCAGGGTGTACCCTGCCTTGTGCCCGAAGTCTCCTGGGATAGGCTCCAGAGCCCCGTGACCTTGAATACAGGATAAAGCGGTATAGAAGATGAATGAGTGAATTAGTTACATCGTAGACTTCTGATGAATAGCTTAATACCAACTTTCTTATACCCACACCACCAATCCTGTACAGGGTCGTGGGAGGCCTTGAGCCTGTTATTGATAACATTTTAATTTAAATTTCTGCTTAACACACAGAATGGCTGCTCTGAAGATTTTGTTGCTACATATTTTAATGAAATCTTAGTGAACCTTCTGGGTCTCTCACCAGCCTAAACCTGAAAAGTATCTTGATTGAGCTTGTTGCAAAATTCTTAAAGCATGAAAGAATTAAATCCTAAATAAACAGTAAAATCTACCTATGAATTTTTCGTCCATTATATGACCTGAAGGTTGTGATTTCAGGGTTGTGATTTTGGGATGTTGTGTCTTTATATATTTTCTGACTTGTAATTCTTTTTTTTAGATAAAAGTGTTTTATATAACCATAACTTAAATTAATGTCATAATTATTATTCCGATAATATTTGTTTCACAATATACACCACAAAATATAAATTCTTAACCTAAATCCAGTTTTGTTTAAAAATCAAAACCAAAATCAGTCATTTAGAACAACAGACATAAAAAGCCATTTACAAAAAAAACCCCAGAAAAAGTTTTCATATACTGTATAAGTTTTTATAGATATGCTGCCTTGAGGAGAGGGGTCATGTTGAAACATGCAGTATTTGAGGACGCGTATCGGGGACGATTGATGCCATAACTAAGATTTCTTCATAGGGTGTGCTAGGCTTTGATTTCTTTACTTATCAAGTGTAGCTCAGGTGAGGTAGAGATCTCCAGGATGGAGTGTGGCTCCACAGAGGGTGGTGAGTGGATACTTAAAATCTTAACAATCAGTGTATTTTATATGGGCTTTTTTGTGCTATGTGATTTTTTTTTTTACTTAGTGAAAAGCATAGGTTTTCGCCCTATAAAACAAACATATAAAGAATTTCAGAATATTTGTTGAATGTTAAAGCTGTTACTGTTTGATGATGAACTTCTTGTTGCCTGATTAATCTATATTTGACATGATGTTTTAAGTCCGTTTCTAAATTTTGGAAAATCTGAAATGAACAACACCGTTTTGTTTTGCTTTTGAATAGGGAACATGGAATGGACAATTTAATCACAATCAAGAGTGCAAACGCAGAGGGAGTATCAGGTGTTTCAGGTAAAGGTAAGATAAAATGACAAGTGTTTAGATTTCTGTATGTTTTCTACGTGTTTTGTGAACGCTTTATATCTAAAATAAAAAAAGTTTCCTTGATGACATTTTTTTCAGTGCTTATTCTTCTAAGGCACCCAGCTGCAATGTTTTTGAGGGTTTTTTCTTTTTCTTGTTGTTCTACACAGTTACAGAGAGTGTGACCACCACAACCAGACTTACCTCCCTTCCTCCAAGTGAGTGTGTAAATGTCTGTAGCTCTATGTTAGAGTTGCTCGAAATACACTATTATAAGATCTCTCTCATAATCTGCCCTGGGGGGAATTTCTCAGTTTCCATATGTGCTGTTACAGTATACATTATATTGAAAATGGTTAACACACCTACTTTAAAACTAAAGATAAAAAACGAAACCACAAAAAGTTTTAGATACAAATTTCATTGTAACAGTTTTAACTTAGTTGTTAGTAAAATTAATACTATCGAAATTGTTCTGTGTTTAATTATTATCTGTGTGTGTGTGTGTGTGTGTGTGTGTGTGTGTGTGTGTGTGTGTGTGTGTGTGTGAAATCTCCCAGAGGGCAGCAGTAGTTCAGCGAGCACACAGCGCGTGCTCACATCGACCTCTAGTTCAGGTTCAGGTTCAGGTTCTGGAGGAACAGTACTGGTGGAGAGGAGGATCATCACCCAGAGCAGCGGAGGAGGAGGAGGAGGAGGAGGAGGAGGGAGCAGTAGTAATGTCATATCCTGTAAGCATCAAAACAAGTTATTGAAATAATTAAACATAGGATGTTGATCATATCTTATATTACTTAACAATTAATCATTACCTAGAAATATTAGATTTAGATAAATTGTATTTATTCATTTGTATATAAAAATACTATCCGTTTTATTCATTCATTCATTCATTTTCTGTACCGCTTTATCCTGTATTTCGGGTCGCGGGGACCTGGAGCCTATCCCAG
>JAQMYK010000010.1:13294528-13307983 GCA_030014345.1 Clarias buthupogon
AAATCAATTAATCATTAATATTACACAGACTATTAATGTCTAGGTTAATAAAGATTATTAATATAAAATATTAATATTTTTAGGAATGACAGCATCCATCTGGTAAATTAATCAATCTTTTTTTATTTATTTATTTATTTATTTATTTATTTATTTTTACAGTTTATATATAGTACATTCCAATAGTTGACGTTTTGTGATGGATCAGTTTTTGCTTCAATATACAGTATATATATATTCAATAATTAATTTCATTGGTGTGAACTTTTAGCAGAAACAGTAGCAGAAACACATCCAAGGTGCTTATGTTACCAGGATAACGCACAGAAGAAGTGATATCTTTATGACATCACAAAATTCAATCCTCCAAATTTTGGTTCACTCAACAGGGATCAGGGATCGAGGACCTACTGTAGGAAGAACAGTTTACAGTACACTTTGGAACAGAGCTCAGCATCAACCTCTGGAGTACTACTCACACACACACACACCTGATCATCATCATCAGCACAAGGCCTCTGCGCTTCACACTCACTTTGTCTAGTATTGTAGCCCAGTCTGCTTTACTAAACCTTGCTCATTGTTTTGTGTTTTTCCGGTTTTGTCTCTGCCTGGCCTTGACGTTGAATCCCAGTTTGCCTGTAATTTCCTGTTTGCACCTCACTTGAACCTTTGCAGGTTTTGATCTTCAGCTTGGTAGCTTGAAGTATTGAATTGTATATTTGCTGAACTTTTATTAAACAATTGCATTTGCTCCAGCCTCTGTCTCTGCTCTGACAGCCTGACTCATCCCCTTAAAGAGATTTATTTTTGTGCTTTGAATTATATGCAGTGTGAAACCAAACTAAAAAGAAAAAGAAAGAAAAAAAGGAATTAATCATGCATGCACTTTATGACATTTTTTTAATTCTGCCAATGAGAACGGTACTGATAAATATTTTAAAATACTGTATTTCAATATCATATACATCTGAAAAAGGTCATCATCATCATCTATGCCGCTTTATCCTGTATACAGGGTTGTAGAGGCCTGAAGCCTATCCCAGGAGATTTAGGGCACGAGTCGGAGTACACCCTGTACTGGGTGCCAATTCATCATCATAGGGCAAACACACACAATCACACGCACATACTACGGGCAATTTTGTAATGGGTCAGGTGATCAGCTAACAGAAATAAACTAGACAAGACTAAACAGGGAAATGTGACACACACTAGAGGGTTTTTTCAATAAACCCTCTAGTATTTGGCGGCTACATTATGCATCAAAACCTGCATTGTTGTTGTTATGATTCCTGTCCCGCCCACCCCTGGTGACTTTATTCCTGTCCCGTCCCAGTCTTGCTATGCTGCGGAAAACCCACAGGATTCCCCACGTCAGCCTCTAAAACACACTTCAGTCAAAACAACAAATCGAGATCAGCAGATAACCACGTCTTGGACTCGTCACAGACACGATGCCTAAGACGACTATTCAAGGCAGGCGATGTGATTGCAAATAGTAGAGAGCCATTAGTAATTAGGAAATGCTGAACATGGATAATGGACATTTTTCTGATGACGTGACAGGCTGAGCATCATGGGACACCAAGCTGATGGCCTGGTAGGAGCCATGAAGCAAAGCCATCTCTTAGCCTTTTGTTCTTTAATGGATTAGAGGCCTCACAAGAAAATAACAGTCACTGGGGAACAATATGGGGCTTCAGCTGTGAATAAACAATTCGTAACAATGGAGCTCCTACAAAGCCAGAAACACAGAGCATGATGAAGGAAAGAGAAATCAATAGTATACTGTACACTGTAATAAATTTGTGCTAGCAATTAGAAGGTTGTGAGTTCCAATTCCTGCACCACCAAGCTGCTATTGGTAGGTACTTGAGCAAAAATCACTTAATCCTCAAGTGCTCAATTGGATCCCGTCTCAATTCTAACTCTTTTTGGGTAAAAAAAAAAAAACCATCAGGTGAATACAAACATGATGCATGATATGTGTGCATGTTTGAAATACTGGTTATATGTAATATGTATTTATTGTTTGCTGTATGTAGTAGGTCACTTTTGTGCTGTCGCTCTGTTGGCTACTGCTGCAAATACTGCATTTTAGTAAATTTGTAGATTTTTTCTGTCTAAACACATAAAACAAACATAGAGTAGGCTTTAGGAATCTTACTAAGAGGAATGCCTGTGAGGAGCCATTGAGCCCTTACTATTAATATGTAACTGAATCTACTGCCTGAACTCAACACACATACTGTACATACACTTCCAAACCAAAAAAAAAAAAAAGAAAGAAAGGAAATGAGGTCAACTAATCATTTTTGGTTTTATTTTACAGCACAAAAGGAGACATTACCAGGGACCCAGAGGGGTGTAAACCAGTGTGGCCAAATAAAAGCATCTGCATTCCACACAACTTTGTACAATGATAAAAGGATTTTTAAAAATGCACCTATTGAAGATACACTGCTCCATTTTTCAAATCTCAAATGGTAGTCTTTAGAGCCATATGATTTAAATGATTATGCATTTTAATCTATTTTTTGTTGATTGATTCGTTATCATTATTGAACAGCTGGCACCAGGATGTTGGTACTGTAACTGGATTGGATTGGAAACTGGGAAGTTTGGAGGCCGGGTCGGTGGCCTTGTGCTCATTGCCTGCTAGGTCCAGTGTGGGGTGGGTTGTGGTGCACTGAGTTCTGGTGCCTTTCTATCCTGGTCAGCATTTACTTTTTTGCTACACTGGCTTTTCGGACCGGACAGGATAACCTTCACACCCCATAGACATAAATGAGCCTTGGGTGCCCGTGATCAAATACTCATGTTTTGCAAGAGCATTGCTTCTTATTACTCTTTTGAATTTATGTGCAACTGTATCTCCAATACTGTCACCGCAGAGGTTTGGCAGGAATGAGTTTATGACTTTGTTTTAAGAAATAATAGCCTGTAATATTACATATAGTTGCTCAAAACAAATCAAACAGTAAACATTAGTGTTATTAACCTGAATCGAAAATTGCAATGCACAAAAAATACAATTCACTACTCTAAAATTCTATTGGAAATAAAGATATATCTTATGTAGACAGCACATGTAGTGAACGATACAGTATAATCATTGTATCAAATAATGAACCAGGCAAAGTTACTTGCAGTTAGCTAACATAATCTCTTACAAAACCTTAATATTGAGGTGCCATGGTCACTACCTGCTGAAATGAAAACAATCTAGCCAACTAAAATAATTTTAAAATAAGTTTAAAATATTTAAAATATTTAAAACATCAAGTAAATTAACTGTGATTCCCACTTTAATCATAACCAAATATCTCAACTACAGGGTTAAATCCAAAATGTACAATGATGCATTATATTGCATCATCCCTCTATAATTATGCTCTAAAAAGTGTATGACTTGCTAATCATTCTGATAATTCATACACTGCTCATTCTTGAGTAATAACAAAAAGCTGGTTATGCACTCGGACTTTTAAACCATAAATGTATAATATGTAATCCAGTCCATTCACAGCACATGCCTGCTTTTACAGCATCATAAGGAAGCTGGTAGAGTGTGCACGTCTATTTCCTGAACCTCTGAGCCTGATAGCAATCTGCATGCTTCCATAGCTACGACACACCCATCTGTTGGTGCACAATGAAATGAAAAGGAGCTGGCAGTGGTGGGGTGGTAATATAACAACCAGGTAATTATGGCTGGGTTCTTCTTACAATAGTCTACATTCAATAGCACACCTCATTGTGACCTCTGCCTACTCCTGCTTTTCCCTGAGGACAGAGAAACTCGATATCTCCACAATTTCTGCTGTATTTTTATCATATTTTGAACATGCAACCTATTGAAATCACTGACAAATGTAAATATCAGACCTGATTTTGTAAAATAAGTAGATAAAGAACAATCATTCAAGCTTGGATCCTGTCTTATCTATTTTCCAACTTCACTTTACACAGGAAGGAAACAACCTGGGAACACATTCATGCAACATGTCTTACTGTCTCCCTAAACTAGTTTCCCATTTTCTTTCTACTGTATTTACCTCCTACGCATTTAAATTTACATGTTGGCATTTACTGTATTTACCTCCCACGCGTTTCAATTTACATTTTGGCCTACATCTTTTACCTCACCTCTTTACTTGAATGATGTACAGTAAAAATATATTATGCATAATACAGCACATGTGTACATGAGCTTAATAAGGGCAGATGTTGCAGTCAGAATACACTTCAATTTCATATGAAATAAAATCAGGTTCACTGATTGTAGCTATATATCTAAACACATACTGTAGCGTTCATAATATTCCATCTGAATTTCAAAGCTTTTAAAATTGCACACGGCTTTTACAATTCCAGCTTGTAGGCAGTCCTCACTATTATTAGGTCGAACAAGTGGAAATTGAGCATTTTATATGTCAACCTAAGAGGTTAGACTCTTAATAATTGTAATCACAATCTGTTGGCTAATATGAAATGAAACACTGCTTTTTGGTTAACTGTTAGCATTACTGTATGCATCGTTACTCAAAAGTAAATCTGGTGTTAGATTTTATGTTAAATGTTTTACATACTGTACTGTTAAAAGTCTTAAGTCACTTTTCACTTCTTCATACCTTCAGTCAGACTTTCTTGTAGCAACATAGTGACCTATCCATTTAAGCACAAGAACATCTAACTTTAGGCATGAACCAGTGAGAAACAAATGCAGATGATCAATGATGGTGATTAGTATACTGGTGATGCTGAGGTTGTTACATAAAAAAAATATGCACAGTAAAACATTTGTTTAAATTCATTTAATTTAATCTCATAACTTTATTTTATTTTATTTAATATGAAGAAATGGGATATTTCAGCTAGACTTACTTTGGGACCCTGAGATCGAGAAATTGTTAAAGACATTGTAAAGTATGCAATCTTTAGTTAAATAACTAATCTGTCTTGAAATAATTTGAATAGAAATGGAACCAAAAAAACCACTGTAGTACTGGATTAGGTTTGCTCACCCAGAGTTTGTCCTCATAATAGAAAGCGTCCAAAAGCTTGACAATGTTGTCATGGTTACAAGATGCCAGAATGTCAATCTCCACCATGTAATCCTCCAGTTCTTCTTCCGTCTTGGTGTCAATCACTTTTGCTGCGGCCAAAATGCCTGAATGCTTGTTCTGAGCCTGAGAGAGAAAATGTAAGAGTTTAAGCCATTTAATTTGAAGTTTATACAAAAAACGTAAAATAAGACAATCAAAGTGTGTTTGTAGGTTCGGAACATCGAAACTGTTTGCCTTGGAATACAACATGTCAAATATTGACAAAGTAGATATGAAATAAACTGTAGTATTGACATGTCACTTTCAAGCATTTATTTCAAGGTCCTTTATATACAGTAGGGGTAATATGATGCAAAAAGAGATTCTTTTATTTATTATTTTTTATTCTTGTAAATTATTATTATTAGGTTGGTGAATTGAAATCAATGAAACATGAAGGGAAACAAATAGACAATAATTTTACAATTTTGAGGAAGTACTAAAGCACTAGTGCTAGAAAATATTATATTATTTCAAAGATATTCCACAATTTTGTAGGATCTAGTATTATAGTATTGGTGGTAAAAAATAAACACTTTAGAAAGTTATGTAGAAGATCTTAAATGTAATAAAATAATATTTTATTTAAAATTATAATCAAACTTTTTACGTTCAGTTCTTACTGACTTTCTTAAGCTACGCTTGCACTGTATGACTTTGGTGCCACAATATGTATTAAGTAAAAGTATTTTAAAACTCAGAATATATTAAGGCTGGACTTCACAGTAACATCTTGAAAATGTTACTGTGGTGCAACAACACATGACATTTGAGCCTAGCTTTTGTTGCGAACAGAAAAATGTATGCTTATGACTTTGACAAGGTTAGGTTCTGACCTTGTGAAGCTCTTACATATTAATATTATATTGACTTTACTAAAATATATTAATTTTCTAACGATCTGTATGTTGATACAGACAATGTTGATAAATACAAGTTGATCAAAAAAATATTTTTTTCGGTGAAGCTGATGCAACATGAAGAACATCACACATGACACTATTGAATAAATTATTAACAAATTCAAAAAAGATGGAAGTGCTGTGGGCCAATAAGTGTGAGTCATTATGCTGAACTTCAAGTAGAGGATATTTTTGAACAAAGTTGTTTTGAATAAACTCACAAAATGTAATTAACATGTTTCTTCTATGTATTGACATCCTGGTAGTATCTAAACTAGCATTTCTGAACTATACAACAGTATAGCATTAAACTACTGTATATAAGAAACTAAAACTACATGAACCATTATTGTGAATAAATAATAATACTATAAGTAACGAATCATCCTATATTTGTCAGAACGCTGGACAAGCTCCCTATAATTATAAGAAGTTGTCATCGCAGCATTAACACATAATGTACACAGTTCGACTTAACATTGTGACTATGAAAAAATACAGACTAAACTAAACCGTTTACAATGAACACTTTATTTTCTTTGCTTTAAGGAAATTTATCCTCTTCCTGTAGTACGGAAATCCTGTAGTGTTTCCTCACAACAGAAAAGAATTTCCTTCACCTTCCACCTACTCTGTTGTTGGCACACGATCACTTTTAAAGCAGTGTTCTCTCTTTAAATACTGAGCCTCAAAATATAGTCATACTGAATCCCTGAACAAAACTGTTCTCTATCCTGATCTAGTATACACCAATACAGTGAATAATTTATTATTTATTGTATTCCTTTTACAGAACTAGGAAGAAATTTTTATGAAGATTTTGCATGCGTTCTAAAAATACTTTATATATTTCTAACATCATAACTCATATCTGGTTGCCTGGAGATTTTTGGCTTGTTAATCTCTCAACCCAGCAGTGATGATTTAGGTGTTTAGAATCACAACAAACATAGCAAAAGGTAGAAGTATTTTACAAATGATGTACATGATTATACCACTGCAGTGATAAGGAAATATACAGTTTATACATTTTTTCCCCCAAAAGCAGTATAGTTTAATGCTGAGACCAGAATGGTGAGAATGTGAACACTTGAGCCATGTTTTAGTGTGACGCAGGTGCACTTTGGGGTTAATAATTACCATAAAGTAAATCACGTGACATCATCTATAAAAACAGAAACAGCTATAAAAGGTTCTACAAAGCAAGTAAAGCATTCCAATGGTACAACATGTATTATACGGGTATTATTGTGTATTAAAGGTGTATTCGGCTTATCTTATCAAACTTTTTAACCCTCAAAGCTTTTTTCACATATACAGTACATGAAATAAGACTTTTTATTGGACTGTAATACTGTATACTAAATTAATGTCATTCAGACATATAAAAGTGACATCAATTTATTGCCGTAATTTTTTTTATGGAAATGAATGCAAAGTGTGTCAAAGTTACGTGATAGTCTTTTAATCTTTTAATTAAAGCACTATACATCTCTTCTTTGTAGAATATTTTTGTTTGTATCTCTTTTTCATGGGTTTCCTCTGGGTACTCCGGTTTCCTCCCACAGTCCAAATACATGCAGATTAGCCTTACTGGCGTTCCCAAATTGTTCAAAGTACATTATGTGTGTGTGTGTCCTATAATGGAATGGCACCCTGTTCAGGGTGTACCCCACCTCATGCCATAAGTCTCCTGGGATAGACTCTAGGCCCCCATGACCCTGAACACAGAATAAAGTGGTATATGATGAAGTATCAAAAACGTTTAACATAAGCTTTGTTTACAAACTGTGTTTTTTTCACTAAATGTTCTCCTTCAAACACCGTAAATCCTGGCAGTAGAATTTGCTATTGACAGTCTGGCAAATGTTAAAAAAAGACGATGGACATGGTCTTGGTCGAGCTGCGGACCTGCCTCGCCCTTTTTCGGTCGTGGAGATGATGATGGTCGTTGCTTCGTCTCAAAGCTGTACCCATACACCCATTCGTTAGCGGTAATGACCCTCGACATAAATGATGGGTCATTAACAGCATGCTGACGGATTTCTTGGGAAACTTCAACGCAATATTCCTTCTGCTCCTGGGTCAGCAGCCTGGGGACGAACTTGGCAGCAACACGGCACATGTTCAAATCACATGTGAGGATTGCCTGGACTGTTCCATATGATACACGGACATTCGCAACAATGTTGTGGATTATTCTCTGACGATCATCACGCACACGTTGCCGAAGATTTTCGACATTTACATGGGTTTGAGGTCGTTGAAGGTCTTCTTCCGCTCTTGAAGCACGCATGCCGCTCAAAACACCTCACTGCAGCATCGCCGTAAAACTTGCTGAATCACGTCAAACGTCCACGCCCAGTTTCACGCGGAATTTCACGTTCGCTTTTTGTTCTAACGTGCTGTCCATGGCAAAATAGCAACTGTGGTAACGCACATGGTCAGTATAGCACAGCTCCCGATGTAGCCTACACAGGAGGATGTCTTTTGGCACACTGACTTATGAAGGTCAGCGCTCCCTGTGATTATGCGTGCGGCCTTGTGCTGCCATCTGTTGGCAGATTTTTTTAAAAAAACAACAGTCTCGAAACCTTTTGATACCACCTTGTAGAAGAGGAATACATTTTGTAAATTAGGTAGTCACGTGACTAAACACGCCTCTCGGAAGCTTCGGGAATGTTCCATTGTTGTTTTAAAGCGTTGTAGCGCATTTATATCGACAACACAAACGTTTGAATTAGCATTCAACATTTGTCGTTGCGATTATTTGGAACAAATATGTAAATAAATAATTATACATATATATATATATATTTTTTTTTTGTTTTTTTAAAGCCGAATATATCTTTAAATGTTTACTTCAGTAATGATGTTGTTTACCTTAAACACTTTTCCGAAAGCTCCGTCTCCTAATTCCCCGATAATGTCCCAGCTTTCCTCGGGGTTCACGTCTCTGTGGACGTGTTCATACTGCTTTTTCTTCCTCTCGGGACCAAGCTTGAATATTTTCCGAAAGTTAAAGAAAGCCATTTTCGCTCCTACGTGTTTATTTAACAGATAGAAGAGGTTATTTCCGCACTAGATATCGCTTTACACTCCTGCTACTATTCCCAGTACTGCATCGTTATTGTGCTTGTCCAGTTGGACTTTCACTACGGCTATTAATAGGACATGCTGGCTTCTCTTTAGGTGTCCCAGGCACTATTGCGTCGTCCTTTTAAAGGTTACTTACTTGTATCGAATGTTTGAGTTAACTAGATAAAAGGACGATGTAACTGTATGGACACACAGCTATTGATCTACATCGACCTGTACAAAAACAACAACCCTGTGGGTGTTACAGCTCACACATCTCGTGTCAAGTCAACTCTCAGTCTTCTGAATATGATCCCAGTCTAATGCAAATCCAATGAGAAACGTCGAGGATCCCAACAGATCCGCTTCTTAAGTGAAAAAACTGATCCATAGATGGGTTTAAAAATAATAATAAATTAAAACTCCACTCCAGTTCAATCCAGTGCGAATGCACACTACAGTACGAGTCGTTAATCTGGACTAATCGTATAGCGGATTCCCAGTGCGCGTTCACGCTTTGCACGTCGTTCCCTCCTACTGTTGTGGTGGATGTTCTGGGTTTAATCCCAAATTGCTTCCTGTTCAACATACAGCGCCCCACATAGGGGGCACAAGCCATTGTTTCATACCCTATGTAGTGGCTTTTTGATGCCGCAATTGTTGGTTCGAGTACACCATCTATCTGCAGGTGTAGCTTATTGTACTCGAGTACACATGTTTAAACTTAAAATGGTAATCTATCCACTGTTATATTAGTTAGTGCTTTTAAGATGTTTTTACTATCATTATAAATTAATTACGCTAATAAATAACAAAAGTGTAGTTTATTTAATGATTTTTTGTTGATAGTGTATGGTTACCTCTAATGACTGTAATTAAAAACCTGGAAAATTACTTAGGGTATCTAACTTTACTGGATTTTAAAGACCATTACTTTTAAATGTAATTAAATGTACATTATAGACACTGTCGCCTCAACCCACACCTCAAGGGTGTGGGTTCGATTTCCGTCTCAGGTCTGTGTGTGAGAGTTTGCATGTTCTGCCCATGCTTGATTGGTTTCCTCTAGGTGATTGGGTTTCCTCCCACAGTCCAAATGAGGCAAACCAATGTGTAGTTGTGTATGTGTGTGTGTGCACACTTCAATGGATTGGCACCCCATCCAGGGTGTACTTCACCTTGTGCCCTAAGTCTCCCGTGATAGGCTCGGGTAACCAGAATACAGAAGTATAGATGATAAGTGAGTGATTGAGAGAGTGAATTAACTGGATTTTAAAGACCATTTAACATATGCACAGTGGTTTAGTGGTTAGCCGTGTCGCCTCGCACCTTCAGAGTTCAGGTTTGAGCCCCGCCTCGGGTCTGTGTGCATCAGAGGATTTTGCATGTTGCATTGCCCCTTGTGTGTGTGTGTGTGTGTGCCCTGCGATGGATTGGCCTGTTTAGGGTGTACCCAGCTTCATGCACTTAGTCTCCAGGGATAGGCTCCAGGCCCCTGCAACTATGTACACAGTATAAATGGGTATAGACATAGATGAAGATGTACTGTAGATACATGCACTTCTCTATGTAAAAGCTATACACCAAACGTTCAAGACATACACAATTGATAGCCTCTTTAATTCAATTTACACTGCAAGAGAGTAACAGCATCGTCTATTGATACAAAGAGAAAGGCTCGTGCACGCGAGTCGGCGCTTACTCAAAAGAACCGAGTCAGTGAGTCGACTCATTCACAAATGACACATCGCTTAACTGAAGCTTGCAGAAGAATCAAGTAAAGCTCACGGAAACAAAACAGGAAAGAAATATTGGCTGAAGATTTGTGTTTCCATGGCTCTCAAAGACAAAACAACGGTAGGAAGGATATAAATTATTTTAGAAAAAATATTAAAATGAATATAAAGCATATTGAAGCATAAACGATTTTTTTTAAATATATGAATTAACGAATTATCAGTAAGAAATAAGACAGAAAAAACTAAAATAAAGCACACGAAGAGATTTAGTCAGATGCGAGCAGGTGTAAGCTTAATTATGCTTAATTAATATTATGTTGTAGTTTTGACTAAAGAGATACGGATTCATCGTCAAGGCAACGGAAACACACATGCGGCAACAACGAGCTCTCTCATTGGCCCAGTTCTTTATGACGCCATTTCCTGGTTATATGATTGGCCAAGATTTTTATCCGGCAAAATAGCGTCGTTTAATACACACGGAGTGAAACGCGTGACCTCTTAACGCATTTATTTATTACGTGTTGCTGCAGGTAATATTTATATTTACTTAATACTTATATTATTTACAGCCTATACATCCAGGATGTTTATTTTATTTGGAATGTCAGATGCAAACAAACTGTGAGACACAGATTTATGTCATATTTATTTCGATTGACGTACGAGCCGTTAATTAAATGTGATTATCACAGTGGTCATTGATCGAATGGATATTTGCGTAATAAAGGTTTACTTCATTCAAGCAGTACTACTGTAGCAACAGCGAGTGTATTTTATGTTGCCATGACAACCAACCACGCTTGCACTACCCATTAAAAAAAGTGTCAAAAAGTTTACAACACTTGACGTTATCATGTAGGTTGAGTTTTATTTGTTTGTTTATTGTTTTTTGGATCAGTGTTTGTTTGTCGGTTTTTACAAACATTAATTGGGTCAATAAAATAAAGTATATTAAAATCAGTGCCCATAACTTTCTGTGCAAATGACAGATATTTGATTTCACTTAAAGA
Organism: Clarias buthupogon; assembly: GCA_030014345.1. Classification (NCBI taxonomy): domain Eukaryota; kingdom Metazoa; phylum Chordata; class Actinopteri; order Siluriformes; family Clariidae; genus Clarias; species Clarias buthupogon. The sequence goes on from JAQMYK010000010.1 coordinate 13,306,372, forward strand.
GTTGTGACATGTGAACTAGTACCTGTCATCTACAGGTAGCATCCTGTACAGTGGCCTTTACTTCACATCTGATTCTTATTCATATCTGACTGTTCGTTTCATTGCAGTCTGGAGAAAAAGCATTAAATCAGAGCTTGAATTCAGGGGAAAGTCAGCAGGGGGAGCTGAATGACCACAAACCATCTCAGTTGGAGAACCCTGGCACAGCTGAGCAGGTAGTTGACTGTTTTGGAAACCACATAGCTCATTCTGTTTCTTCTTCTTTGTTACAAACAGTGGTTAGAATCCAGTAGGTTACATTACCACCAACTGTAGGTCTCATTCTCCCTCATCCCAAACCAGCCTTGCTTAAAAAAAAAAACATTTAATGCATCCATCACTGATCCTGGCTTTACTTGTTCGGTGTCTTGAGCTCTTGGTCTGCTTTATCCTGCATTTCCACACACTCAATTTTCTTGACAAGTTTCTTCTGCATCTTTAGTTGGAGGTCTTTACGCTATAAATCTCAATCGCCAACCTTTTCCCTGGGTTCCCTGTGCTTTAAAGATGACCTTCCAGTCCAGTCTTCTTTTTAAAAACTGCTTAAGTGCTTGCTTCCCTGATCAGTGACCCCCAAAGACTCTTAACATTGCCTTCTACTCTCCCTAATTCTTAGGGCTGTGCCACCATACCTAGCCTCTCATGCATATATTTCCTGCATGAGAGCAGTACATGCTCAACAGTCTAACTTTAATCCACTGGGTCTTTGTGGATTTTTGGATACTATAAATAGAGTGCTATGTGGGTCGCTGTGTCCAATTCTTAGTCAGCTAATTTATACTTCCACTTTTGTTCTTCTACTTTGTGTTGTTTCATGTTTCATGGACTGGGTTAGAATCCAGTAGGCTAAATTACCACCAACTGTAGGTCTCATTCTACCTCAAATTGGCTCTTAAAGCCAATTTTCTAGACCAACCTTCCTTAAAACATCTAATGCATCCTTCCTTGATCTCTTTTCTATTTTATTAAAGCTAGCCTTCTACTCTCTAGTTCTTACAGAGTCCTGTTGGATGTTTACCTACTACTATAAATAGAGTCCTGTTAAGCTTGCTGTGTCCAATTCTTAGTCTGCTAATTAATACTTCCTCTTTTTTAATTTTCCTCCTCCTGATTCCATCTACTTTGTCCTGTATTAAATGCAAATGTATCGCTTTTAATTCACCACGTAGCTCACTTGTCAGCCTGACTTCTTAAGCAAAACTTTTTATAGAGACCCACTTTTTAAAAGTGATTTACCTGATTGGTTTTATTTCCACTACTATGTAGGTGGAGTTATGAGAGAAAACTTGCCTGTGTGACTGAACTGAGTACTGCAGACGTAAATCGCAACAATCGTGACCCAAATAAAATCTCCTGCACCCCAAGTGTTTTTTTTGGGACCCAGTTTTTGGGAACCAATATATCTATCTATCTATCTATCTATCTATCTATCTATCTATCTATCTATCTATCTATCTATCTATCTATATATATATATATATAGAGAGAGAGAGAGAGAGAGAGAGAGAGAGAGAGAGAGTATATGGTTAAAATCGATGACCAGTGATTCTTTAAATGGACATTTTTTAATCTA
>JAQMYK010000010.1:13317385-13333003 GCA_030014345.1 Clarias buthupogon
GTAGCACAAGCATTTTCTGGGTAGCGAAGAGAACTTTTAAATAGATAGAAAGTGCAATACGTTGGTCTTTCGTTCTCTCTCTCTCTCTGGTAGGCTCTTAGTGCTGAGCAGAGCTGCAGTGCTGAGCTCAAACAGGTAAAGCTTACACTGGAGAACCAAGAAGAAGAGCTGCGGCAGGTGAAGACCAGGCACTTAGACACAACCCACAACTTGGAGATGACCCGCGATCTCTGCTTCAAACTGGACACAGGCAAAGAAGCGGTGCGTAGTGTTACCGTCAGAACACTTACCTACTGTAGCCTCACCCAGTCAAGATCATCTCAGAGTCAAAGTGCTGTGTTTGTGCATGTGTTTGTTCGGCAGGTCCAGCAGGAGCTGGAGTCGTGTCGCTCTGAGATGGAGCTCCTGAGGAAGCAGCTCGCGCTGGAGAGAGAGAGAGAATTAAACAGACAGCTTAGCTCTCAGGAGAGGCTTGTCGAGATCCAGCTTCTCAGAGACAAACTTGCTGTAGCTGACAGCAAGACGTGAGTACAAGCTCACAAACACACACAACCATGCAATCTCGTGATTCTGCAAATTCTGCAGCATTAAGTACTAATCATGTGTCACCCAGAGCAGAATGAGTTCAGTTTTTGATCAGCACAAGGTTTCTTCCTCATGTTGGTTTAGAGATATTTTACTTGCCACTGTCTCCTGTGGTTTGTTGATTAGTGATTTAAAATATATTGTATGTCTGTATCTCAATAAAGCTGCAATTTGCTTCATTTAAAAAAAAAATTCTTCCTAATTTTATCATGTCCAATTCCTCCCCGTCACTAGGGGGCTCCCACATTAAGCTACTACTACCACTCAGTCGGGAGGGCGGGTCGACCGCATCTTTGTGGGCAGGCTAACACACCCAGAGGGCGCTCCTTCCACTTGCATGAGTTCACAGACGGCCCCGATTAGCTGTAGAGCCGTGATTAATGTGGGAGCACTAAGTACCTCCCCTCTGAGAGAGCTCGACCAATCAGCGTCACAGTTATTTTGAATCATCCCCGAAACCTGGAAGTTACTGTAACATTACTGAAGTGGAATGAGTGGTAATACAAAGAGAATCTTATGAGATTTACAATACTGACCACCAACTGCATGATTTATTCTCCTCACCTGTGGCTACATAGTACCAGTGAGAATTTAAAATTACTTTTACCCGTGTTAATAACACTGACTGTCAGTCCTCAGCTCCACCTGTCACGTTAGGTAGTTCATTCCACCACTGGCAGAAGGATATTTGTTGGCGGAGCAAAATAACTGGTCAAGTAAATGAACAAATCATAATCTGTTGATAATAAATGGTGTTTGTGAAAATGTTGTATAAAAGCAATATCTCACACACACGGTCATGCCACACTGCAGGATACAATATATCAGAGCTGATATCTAGCGCTTAATTAATCACAATTTGAACTACCTGGTGTATTATGTAGTAATATGTAGTAAAACGTAGCGCACAACTATTTGGCACAGGTTTTTCCACCGGATGCCCTTTCCGACGCAACCCTCCCATTTTATCCAGGCTTGGAAACGGCACTGCATCCAGTGGCTGGGGTTTGGGCACTGGGTGGAAATCGAACCCCGGGGCCTGTATACCATACCTTGTGATATACAGTATGAAGCATAAAGATTGCTTATTATTTGAAATGCAAATATTTTACAGTCCACACTAGTTATCAGTATCAGTATCTCTAAAATCCCTTCTGAAAGGTCGATATTTCAACCCAGTTACAAAAATCACCTGTTTTATGAGTGAGGCTATTAATAATATTAAATCGTTTCTATTGATTTGTTGTGCGTTTGTGTTTTCCATCGTCACAGGAGCACTCAGAGCAGAGAAGTGGCTCAGTTAAGAACTCGGTCAGCGCTGTTAGAGGCTGATCTCGAGGCCACCCGGAGGCAGCTGAACACAGAGCGCGATGAAAGGTAACGGTGCCTCCGTAAGCTCCACACTATTTGAGATCAATATGTGCATTATACCAGTGATATGAAAAGATTTAATACCGTGCCTTGAAAACAGTATGGTTTAATTAAAATAAATGTTATTATTATTATTATTATTTTTTTTTTTTTACTTTACTTTTCTGCCGAGCAATAGATGTGACTTGAGTAAGGAGATTGCTGTAACAGAAAAATAATCCTTGAGCTTAGAGCTATTGGTTAATGATAAATATGTCATATATTTTAACTGTTTATAGATAATGTCATATAATGTCCCTGAGACAGTTTTCTGTTTTCATATAATATAACACCTAGAAACAGTCATTCTTCCTTTTCTGCCCCTCTTTTTCTCTATCTTGAAGTTAATAAGACAAAAAATGTACAGGGTTATTTTATCATGAACTGAAGAGGTGTCTAAAAATTACAGGTCATTGCAAAGCTCTGCCATAGTCATTAGCACTTACACCTCCATGGTCAGGGTTCGATTCCCGCCTCGGGTCTGTGTGCATGGAGTTTGCTCTGGTTTCCTTCCACTGTCCAAAGACATGCAGATTAGGCTAACTGGCATTTCCAAATTACCTGTAGTCCGTGAATGAGCATGCGAGTGTGTGCCCTGCGATGGATTGGCACCCCGTCCAGTGTGTACCCTACCACGTGCCCTGAGTATCCTGGGATAGGCTCCAGGCCCCCGGCGACCCTGAATACAGTATAAAGTGGTATAGACGATGAGTGAGTGCAAAACTCCAACATTTGAGTCTTTATAAATGCTAAATAAAAATCTTGTAACAGAAAACATCACTGAGACGAATTTAGCTGTGCTGTGATAAAGATGCACTTTGAGTGCAACAAGATAATAATAAGAACAAATAAGTCTGCAATGCCACCATTCTAATTAAACAATGCTGTAATAGGCTCTGTGTTCTGAGGCAGCTCATTAACTTAAGCCTTTTTAATTAGATATTTTAATTATCTGATGACTTCATGAGCATCTTTATCTCTCATCTTCTCTTCTCTGTTCTGCTTCTTCTCTTTTCATACCTTTTCCTTGGTCTGTCTTTCAGGGAACGAGCAGTGAAAGAGCTGCACCGGCACGGACTCTCCACATCGTTTGGCTCTCCGATCCTGTCCTCCACACTACGCACTCCCCCCATCGCTCTCCGTCACTCCCTCAGCCCTCAAACATCCTATTCACCTGAGCGCTCACATCACGCCACTCTTAACCACCTGCCACGCTCACCCGACAGGTTTGTGTAGCTCACAATGCATTTTAAAACGCAATGGAAATGCCCCTTCACATAATAAAGGGCTCAACTTTTATAATAAGGGCTCAATATTATAATAGTTAAGTGCAGTTATAATAGACGCACTCTAAACTGCTGTTTGGAAATCAAAATGCTTCATGAAAGCTAATTGCATTAATCTAGATTATTTATCATATATGTTTGATTTAGTTCATTGGTAATAATTGTGTCTATCTTTTACAGAAGTGTGACGTTCCAAAACCCATATGACTAAGAAAGAAGTGGACTGGACAGTTTTGAAAGCACATCATTTGTACTGTGACACTACCACTCAGAGCAACATTTTGCTGAAGATGTTTTTTCTGGTCTCATGAGACTGAATTGATTTTTTTCATTACATGTTTTATTTGTCTTTTTTATTTCTCCTAAAGGAGAAACAATGACACACAGCAGAGATGCAACAGGAGTTTTACTTAGGAAACATTTGAGAAATCTTAAATGTACATGAGCAACAGTGCAAACAGAATCAAATAAGCTATATTTAACACCTTAATGACGTTAGATTAGCCAGATATAAATGAGAAACAATTGAGAAATAGTATTAGTTTTATTGAACATATCAAAAATACTCAATTAACAGCATACAATAATGAGCCCCAAGTAGCACCACCAGGCAGTTTCCGTACTGACCGCTGTCCACCACAACATTAAAACCAGCAGGTTAAGAATATAAAAAAATATTACAGCTTATTACCAATACAACTAATTTCTAGATGTAGCCCATTTGTAAAAAATAAAAAAAATAACCAAACTAAGTTAATATATTGGTCTTGGCTCTGTTTATAGAAAATAATTAACCATTGTCTCTAAAGTTACATGTATCGATAATCATTGTTAAACACTGCACACTTCATAGTAAAGCTACTAGTTTTCAAAAATCAGGCAATAACAATAACTTACCAACACCCCCCCATCCAAAAAAAAAGAGGAAAGCATTTGCATTCCTTTTGCAATTTAAGAACAAGCATAAGATTTTCACCTGAAATATACTACATGGGTTTTGATCACAGAATCTGTGGTTTAACTTACATTTTGATCGCTTGTCAACAATAACTATGTCCCAGAAATCTGGCGCAAAAAAGTAAAGCCCACCTTCAGCATCTGCTATTTCTTCTTGTTCTTCTTAATTGATATGCGGCCGGGAAGGTAGGTGGTGCTTTACCACCATTGTGGAAAATTATAATAAATTATGTCTTTGATTGAATCTACATACAGTAGTACAGTAGTAAGCTGCAGTAAGATGCAGTCATGAATGTATAATCAAAAATAGGTTTAAGGGCATGAGGCAGGGTACACCCTGGACACCCCGTCCATCATAGGGCACACACAATCACATGCTCATTCACATACTACGGGCAATGCCAATTTTCCGAATCTGCATGTCTTTTGCCTGAGGGAAGACAAAAAAAAAAAGCAGTAAACATGAGATCTCGTGCTGGATTTTGCTTTTACTGTTTGTATGTGATTGCTGTGTTAAATAAAACATTTTAGATTTCAAGCAAATTCACCTGTGACTTTTGGAGACATATGAGCACTGAATATCTAATTGTAATTACTATGTGAATATTAAATTTTTTTTTAATTTAAAGGTGCTATATTTTTACACATTTGTATGCTTTATGTGTTCAAGTTTGGAATCCGTCTTTGTTGTCTTGCAATAAAAGTTTGATTCTGCACAATGAATAGTGAATGGTTTCTATATTCATAATTATTTGTCAACATTACATTTATAAAAATCTATTCTTTAAATGACTTGGCTCTTTGTCTAAAAAGTATTTTGGAAAACACTTTCTTTATAGTTTAACCGCAGGCATTGGTGGCTAAAGTGGTAGCTTTCTTGCCTGTCATGTGGATTGCCCTGGTTTAATTCCTACCCGGTGCCCAAACCTCAGCCACTGGATGCAGTGCCGGTCCCAAGCCCGGATAAAATGGGAGGGTTTTGACGCAACTGTGAAGAGCATCCGGCATAAAGACCTGTGCCAAGTTGTTTGTGGACCATGGTAGCGACCCCACAATGGGAGCAGCCAAAAGACTAACATTTCTTTATAGTTTAACCAACACCAAACCATGACCTGTTATAAAGAAAATGTCACTTTTCAGTATAAAATGTAATGTAAATGTAAGATTATGATTATTTAGGGAAGTTCCATCTTGGAAATCTTTCTAATCAATGAGAATAGTGTTCCGAACATATGAGGATTGTTTAAGTAGAACTGGAACACGTGTAAAAAAAATTGTGAATTACGGCATACAACCGCTTGACATTTACAGGAGACGTGAGGCACGGTACAGTGATGAGACTCAGCCAAAGTAAAACATTTGAATGTTGTGTACCTCATGGATATAGGCTCCAGGCCCCCCACGACCCTGTATACAGAATAAAGTAGTATAGACGATGAGCGAATAAACTGGGTTCTGTTATTCTGTATGATCAAGTCTCGGGTTGACTTGAACGCCCCTTGTAGAAATAACTTTATTAGAATATTTTTTTATTAATACTCTAGTGTGGTTTATGTTTTATACAGGAAAATGACATACATTAAATATATAATAATGATATATTATGTGAAAGAGGTTGAAATCACCAATTCTTTCTAAATTTAGAATAATGTGAATAAATAGTGATCAACAAGGTAAATATACATTTTGGCAAATAAAGTTTTTAATATTTTTATTTGTGCAGTTTAGATCAAAACCTGCGACGTTTTAAACTTATCCAACAAACTGAATAGTTGTTGCTTTGTGTAGCAAAGGAACTTTTGTGTAACTGAGGAAATACATTCTAGCTTTAATATTCTTTCAACACTTGTAAATTGAATTTATCCACAATTCATAATCATTTACAAGAAAAACACTTCAGGTAGAAATAGCTCACTGCTGTATTAGCCAGACTTACTGAGGTACTTTACGCTGTGGGCGGAGACTTGTGAGCAAGGAACGTTTGAGACAGGTGAGGGGGCGTGGCTTAGCGTCGCGTGACAGGCAATTTACAGCGAATTCAAACACCTGCAGGTCCGCGACGGTCGCGCGCTCCGGCGCTCCGGGTACAGCTGCTTATCCACGTCTCTATCTTTTCCGTCTACAGACTGTATTTATGAGGTTTGTCTCTTTTTATTCGGACATATTTCTTATCAAATCACGAAATTAGACTGTTTAAGATGTACGGTATGAAAATGAATTGTATGCTGTTTTAAAAAGATGATCATTTTAAAATGGCTCAACTTTACAGGTATAGGCGACATGAATCTGTGTATAATTATATTCCAGAATGAAATTAATATGTCGTGAACGTATACACAGTGGACTTTTTACACACATGTGAAGGTCTCATGATTTGATAGCACCATACTATAGGAGTTTATGAATTTATGAGTATATGAGGTGTTTACAAAGAACAGTGAGAAAACTGGTTATATGTTTTTCTGTTTATCAACAGCTTTATTTTTTCTTTTTTTCTCCCCATATTTCTTAAACCTCAATAATAATAATAATAATAATAATAATAATAAAAGCTGCAACCTTCAGGGAAAACTTTACATAGGGATTTGGATAAATGCAAGATAAACATAAAAGAATAATGATTGATAATTTTTGTTACATTATATTCGTAAGCTAGCCTGTAACTTTATTTTGACTTTTGACATTTTGATTCTGTGAATCATTTTATTTCTGCCATTTCCATCTAAGAGATATTTCATTATTCTTAGTTATGCCCAAGCTTATCACTTTGTAAAAATATCTACATAAGATCTGAAAATTAATAATAGTTCATAATAGCCCTTATTGCCAATATACCAAAGGATTTATTATTATTATTATTATTATTATTATTATTATTAGTAGTAGTAGTAGTAGTATTTAGAACTGGGTGTCTATTTAATATTTAAGACTTGGAGCGTATATTAATAAAAAAAATGCACTGTGTTTATTTCCATGGTACTGAGGTAAGATAATAATTTAAGGGATAAAAATCCAGAAGGGGTAAAAACAAGAAGAATTTACAAATCCTTAATAAGTTACGCATAAACTTGATGAATTAAACTGAGATATCTTACTTCTTGGTCTACACTGTAAGAATTGCTGAATTATGAGCTATGTGATATGTTAGGGAAAAAAATCCTAAAGAATCTGATAAAAGAAAAGGATAATATTCTAGAAGCAGCTCTATTAAAAGACTGTCTATTAAAATACTGTCCATGTGGTGTGCAGGCTGAAAAGATTTGGGGTTCATACCCTGCTCTGTCAACACAGTGGTACAGATTGCACTACAGAACCCTGTTCCAGCCAGTCAGCAACAGGGCATGTTCATGCTCAATAATAACAATAATAATAATAATTATTATTATATTATATAATATATATATATATTATTATTATATATATAATAATATGGTCAGCTACCCCAGTTGTTAACGTTGCAGCCTTAGTAATATATGTCTATGAATTTATGGGCGGAGCTTCTTTAGAAGCTTCTTTAGAAGCTTCTTTAGAAGCCCTAAAGGGTAGGGTACGGTATATTTGTTTGCCGGTTCAGGTAAAATGTCAGCAAACTTTCCAAAGTATCGATGACTCCTCCTTTAAAGTATATATACTTAATCTTAACGTGTATTGCAATTGTATTTTGAAGGATTATTTTAATCTATCGTTGTTTCCACAGTGCTTTAGTGCAGTGTTACAGCCTGAACATTTTGTCCAAAAGTTTCATATGGCAGTCAGATTAGAAACTATTTTGAGTTTGCTTCTGTATGCAGTCTAAAGAGAGCATGTTTGATGGTGAGGATAATGAAGAGTTCTTATTAAGGCGCAGTTAAATTTTAAATGAAGCTGTAGACCGATTTGTGAATCTCATTGTTCTGTAACCTGTAAGGTATCACCCAGGTAATGAATAAGTTTGAAAGGCAGGACAGTACGTATGTACAGTACAATCGCTAGATATTGCATGTTTGCATTTCTGTGTGTTTGAAGAAGTGTGTTATATTACTGGACTTGTTATTATCCATATAATTATATTCAGAAAATGTGTACACAGAAAGGTTTAGGAGTTAAACTAAAATCTGAACTACACATTAACCTTTAAATGAGTTACGTATGCTGGAAGATACAAACTTTTGTAGGGCTCTGGATGATCAGGTGATTGGGTGGGAAACATTAAAGAGTGGGCAAGTGCTAAGGGCATGTGGCTGAATATCATGTATAAGTCAGTTCAGTTTGCCATGGAATCTTCTTGTAACGCTGTGCAATACTTCACTGGAGCCGCTGATAAAGTATATGACTGATCTGGTATATCTTAAACTGCAGCATGCTGTATACAGTATGGTCTCCAAGACTAACATCAGGCCTCTTCTGACAATTAGCCTCATGTTTTTTGTTAATGCTGCACTGAGGAGAGCACATTAGCATGTCAGTAAGATATACACAAGTTAAAAATTGCCTTTGTGATTTGCACGGTGTGCACAGTTGACTTGGTACTTTAGTTATATAAAATTATACAAATACAGAAAATGTAGAAAAGTTTTAGCTGTACACTTTACACTATGTAGAAGTTTGTGGCCATTACCAAATAAGTTGTGCTCTGCATGAGGGTGAGGTTGCAGGTGATTGTAATTTATCAACTTATATATGCATATATACTGTACTAAATAAATCAGTGTTTAGAAAACCTTTTTTGAAAATTGTTTTATTCAGTTTGGCTTATAATACATGTTTCCAACCAATTAAAATATTGATTAATGATGATTGATGATTGATTAAAGGTTCTCTGAGATACATCTTGTGTAACTTAAAATAAATACAATATTTTTAAACAAACTGCAAATTTGTAGTAATTTCTAATATGTTAAAAACAGTACTAAATTTATATTTATTGTTAAGGGTTTTTAAGTTTTTTCCCATTAAAGGTATAAACTTGTTTCTTAAACAGAAGTACATTGTAATCATATTAATCAGCCACAGCCTCATATTATCCAGTAATTACAATGAAACTACTATTAAAAGCTATATATTTAAAAGAGTGAGGGAAAATGTGTCCTTTATTCAGGCGTGTGATCTTTCTCAAAGCCCACCGGTTAATTAAATAGGGTTAATGTTTTTGAATTAGCCTTTGAAAGAAAGGCCTGTTGGTAGTGGCAGTAGGAGCTCCACTACGATGCTCCTGGACGCCTGACCATCACCCATGGGCTTGCTGAACATTTCATAGGGGCTGCTTGAGTGGCAACTGGACTTGCTTGAATTTCTTAAAGACATTTCACCTCTCATCTGAAACGCTTCATCAGGTCTACTGTGAAATCACATCAGGAGTGATGAAAGAACTGTATTTTATGTTGGTGATAAGCGGGGTTTTAGACCATCTCCTATGTTGAGAGAGGGTCATTCTCGTTTGATGTTGACAGTGATAACATTTCAGACACTAAGGCACTTATAATGCAGTTCTTTCATCACTGGAACAGAAACTCACGTGAACATTAGGGTGTGACTGACTTAATGACTTCACGGAGTTTATAGACCTGCCACTACAAGCCAGTACGCGCTGATGTACAAGCTGAAGTCTCTCAGATGAGAGGTGAAACGTCTTCGAGACACTTGTTGAACATCCAATTCCAGAGTAAGTTCCTCCTTTACTATTATAATACGCTCTTCTAATCAATGAAGGCTTTAGATTTAAGAGCATAGCTGTGGATGTTTGTCTATTCAGCCACAGTTAATTAATGAGGTCAAGCACTGGTGCCAGACAAGCAGGCCTGGGTGCAGTTGGTTTTTAATTCATCCCATGGAGCTCTCTTTGTGCGCAAGAGCGTTCCAGTAAGGAAACTTGTAAAGACATTATATAAAGTTGTGTCCCTCTTATTGTGTGGCAAAAGTATGGGGACTTGCATGTGATCGTCAGGTGTCTACATATTTTTGAGTGTTTAGTGTAAATTGTGCCGTTGTTTGCAAATCATGAAGTTATAATTGCTCTGAGATACACATGTAATTCAGGTCTAAGCACACTGGAGAAAGACCATGGCCATGTGGAGCACTGATGTGAAGGTGTATCTTGGCTGTTTGATGGGTTGTGACTCTTGTACTTCCTGGTTTTTCAACCAGTGGATATGAATGAAGTGTATTAGTGACATTGGTATCAATGTGGTGTCTCCCAGAGGTCCTTGTAATCCAATGGTAGCATTATTATACATTGTTTATTATTAATAATGTCATGTGTTAATATAAAAATGGGTTCATTACTGTAAAAAACTTTGAGAAACCCTACTGGAGCAAATGCATTGCATTGTCTTACCCCTTCTCCATAAAAGATGGAGTTTTGGCTGATTGGTTTTCAGCATTTTATTTATTTTCAACTCCTTATCCTTTTTTTCAATCAAATGTTTGAATTGTAAGGGTTGTCAAAATGTTTTGTTTAGTCTGCAAGTAAAAACCAAAAAAAATTGTCCAGGGTTAGACTTATAGACTTAAAGATCACTTTAAGATAAATTTGATTAGCATGTGGGTGTTACATACAGTATTTGTATACAGTAGTTCCAACAAGAATCACGTTAGATGTTTCCACATTGTGGTAGTAGATTTTGGGGCCAACCAATTAGTTAAAATCATTAAAACCAATTAGTAGAATGTTTTATATTTTATGTATTTTTCTTAAAGTGTGCAGAGGCATGAAAAGGTAACCTTTTTGGAATTTCATGTTTTTTGCATTAATTCGTCATAAAATCTGATCTGTTCAGAGTCAAGAGTATTAACGAATATAATGTGCCTAAAATAATAACACAAAAAAATCTGATCTTTCATGCCTTTATTGAAGACACTCATTCAACATTTAAAATGCTAGTGGACTAAGTAAGTGAACCCTTGGAATTAATAACTGTTTGACTCCCCCTTGGCAGCAATAATTTCTGGATCAGTCCTGCACATCTTTCAGGAGGACTTTTAGTCAATTCTTCCTGGCAAAACCGCTTTATCTCTGTCATATTCTTTAGACGTCTCATTAGTATGTCATTTCATAGCATCTCTACTGGTTTGAGGTCTGGGCTCTGACTTGGCTGCTCCAAATAGCGGATTTGGTTTTTCTGAAGCCATTCTGTTGTGGACTTGCTCTGGTGTTTTGGTGTTTTTCAACTTCTGCTGACGTACAGACATCCTCATATTATCCTGAAGAATTTTTGATACACTTGGGAATTCTCTCAATGACTGCAAGCTGGCCTGGTACAGCAAAGCAGGCCCAAATCATAATGTTTCCTCCACCATACATTGGGAAGATGTTTTTGATGATGATGATGATGATGATGATGATGATATGCAGCACCCTTTTATGCCAGATGTGGCGCTGCATGTTTTTTCCAAGTAGTTCAATCTTAGTTCCATCAGTTCGCAAAACATTTTGCCAATACCGCTGTGGAGTGTCAATGTGATCTTTCGCAAACTTCGGGTGTGCAGCAATTTTCTTTTTAGTAAGCAGCAGCTTACTTTGTAGTGTCCTGCCATGGACACCCTACTTGTTTTTTGTGTACTGTAGACTCATGAACACAGATGTTAACCAGTTTCGATGATGCTCTCAAATCTTTGGCTTTACCTCCTTCCTTGGGTCATTTTACTGGGCGCCTTCTTCATAGATCCTCTGAAAGCTTTTTCTGAAGGCTAGGCATGGCTCATATAAGTGTATTCTTCTTGTGCGGAACAAACTCAAAAAGTTTGAATGGTTTTCATCAGACAAAGTAGCTGTAGTCCACACCACCAAACTTATTGTCTTAACAAAACTTCAGGTATGCTAACACCTCACTCCAATTAACGTTTTTGAACTTAAGGATTCACATACTTTTTCCACTTGCGCTATGAGGTTTTTATGGTTGTTCTCAATAACGACTTGAAAGATGAGAATGTTTTGGGGCCCAGAACAGAAACGATCAGGATTTCAGCTCTCCGATCAGTTGGATAGATTCTATACCACAGTCTAAAAACCTGAGCTGGAGAACAAACATGCTAAGTGATCACCCTTTGAGCTAAAGTGTTTCTTGAGAAAAAAATGAAGTGAGCAGATAAGGGCTTCCTTATTAGACTTACATAATAAAAAGTGAGCTGAGAGAGAGAGAGAGAGAGAGATAGGTCACAGATAATAGCTATCCAAAGGTCAGTTAGCAAGAAGGAATGCGTTACTGGATTGCTAAGGAACAGCGTGTGTGTCTGCAATAACAGTGTTAATGATCGAGCAGCTCTCTCAGCTCATATGGCATAGAGACCTACAGAGTGCGTAGTGATAAGATAAAAATGATTATAATAGTCATTCAGATTCAGAGATGCTTTTCTCCTCATCACGGTTATACAGAGTAGTTATTTGAGTTGGCATAGCCCATCATAGCTCCAACCTGTCTGATCATACTGTACTCTAGAGACTGATATGTGTGATAATCTCAGGAAATCATCAGCTTCTGATTGGCACCAACAACCATGCAATGGAAAAAGTTCCTGAGATCTACCTTATCACCTTTCTGATGTTTGAAACCTGAAACTCTTTACCTGAAGCACTTGACCTGAATCTGCATGATTTTTGCTATCGCAGTAGCTGATTAGCTGACTGGATGGAGGATGTTCCTCATAAAGTAATAAAAATGTTCAGTGGTGGAGCTTTCTGTGAAGAGGAGTGTATTTAGTATTTTTGGAATCGGCAAATTGCTGAGTGCTGCATGTTTTGCTGCTGTTTGGAAAGTAATTACATTTTGGGTGGTAAAATGAACTACTCTTTGCACCAGGTCACAATGCCCCCCACCCCATGGTTGATTATTTTCCAACAACACCACTCCCTGTTGTGCTTTATTTCTTCTTATGACACAAAGCAAACTGATTGTTGTATACAATGATTGTTATACAGCTTTATTTTTTTTATACACAGTCGGATCACATGACCGTGTGTAAGTGAATTCAGCACACATGGCCTTTTCTTAGTGAATAAATAGACCAGAGTTTCCTCCCTGTACAGATAATATTACCCGAGTATAAGGCAACACCTGAATCTAAGCATTCAAAGGGGAAAAGAGGAAGAGCTTGAAAGGATCAAAACCCAGAAGACTAAATTAAGAGAGAACATTTCAAACTGCAATGTGTTAGTGTTAGTGTTAGGAATAGAAGTAATATGATAGTTAATCACCTAATGTGCATTTTCTTTAAGAAATATTTTGTACTGTATGACACACTTTTTTAATAACAGACACATCACGGTTTGTTTACAGGTACTCTATGTTGCATTTATTAAATATATAACTCCCCTTTAAGTCCATAAATACCAAAAATGTCATGTGATGTGTAATCAGCAAAAGCCTAAGCTGTTCTGTAAATGTTTAATTGATAAGTCAAAGAGGAGTTTCCTGGATGACTGAATGCCTGAGCAATGTGACAACATGTGAGTGCAGAAGCATATCTCAATTATAGTTCTCCTTTAAAACTGAACCATTTATTATACTGTACATAACAGAAAAACAACGATTATAGTCGAAGCTTTTTTCTTCAATTTCTTTCCACAAAGGGGGGAAGTGTTGTGACATTTCTAGAGCACCATGATTTTCTATTTTCCATACGCCTTGTCTTCATAAAATGATGAGAAGTTGATCAAATGTCAAACCTAATTTCTTTATATTTTACTTCCAAAGAAACAGACTTTCTTTTAATTTAACGTAGTCTTGAGGGAAAGTTCTTCAAGCTTCTTAACACACCCACTTACACACTATGAGCAATTTGGAAACACCAGTTAGCTTACCCTGCATGTCCTAGGACTGTAGGAGGAAACCATAGAACCCAGAGGAAACCCACCAAGCATGGGCAGAACATGCAAACTCCACGCATAATGGTCTGGGGAAATTCATCCTGACCCTCGAGATACTGTGCTAACTATGACACCGTTGACACCTATGAATCATTCCAGAATATAAAAATCTAATTTAAGGCATAAACCAGAGAGAAACAGGTGCAGATGATGACAGATGATCAGTGATGGTTGTGGTTGGAACAGATGAGAGGGGAAATGAGGTTGCTGCTGAGGTTGCTACATAAACAACCGGTTTTAAAATTGTATCTTAAAGTACATTGCAGCCTGTCGCCGTAAAAACATTTAACTCAATTTCTTTTTCAATTAATTTAATCTACATAAAGTCATTCAAGGAATAAAATGTATTAGAGATGGTGCAGAAATTCATTTAGTTACATCCTGTGATTCTTTCATGTGGCGATTCATTTAACACTATAATGACTGTAATATTTTTTTAATGTTTTATTTTATTTGTTTGCATTTGATGTGGTGAAATGTTGCAAATTATTTGCTATGCTTGTTTAACGCTGCCCCTTTTCTTTTCTTTAATCACTCTTGGTATCCTGACCACTGTGTATAGGAACATCCCACAAGAGCTACAGTTTTAGCGTTGCTCTGATCCAGTTGTCTAGCTATTACAATTTGGCCCTTGTCACAGTACTGTAGCTACAGTTACAATATCTCATTACCAATGGCTCCTGGGAGTGGGTGGGATATACTGTATTAGGCAGCAAGTGAACATTTTGTCCCTGAATTTGATGTGTGGGAAAAAGAAAGAATAGGCAAATGTATTTGAGTGACTTTGACAAAGATCAGATTTTGTTGGCTATATGATTGGATCAGGGGAACTCCAAAACTGTAGCTCTTATGGGGATGTTGCTCATCTGCAGGGGTTAGGACAAGTGGTCAAAGCAAAGAAAACTGGTGAACTGGCAATGGAGACATGGATCCAAAAGAAGAGTTAATGTTATTTCTCGTTCCAGTAGAAAAGTGTAAGAACACGGTGTACACATAGTATAGTTTTGGTTGCAAAAGCGTGACTGCTCAATATTAGGCAGATGGTCAGAATATATGGCTGATCAGTATACAGTAACAGTCAAAACTCTGAACACAATTTTGGACAATACAGGATTTTTTTTTTCAAAACTATGGCATTATGTATTTAGTAACAATAACAACAACAAAAAGAACAACAACAACAACAGGCAGTTGTTATTTTAAGACCCAAAGTTCTGCTGTTCTGGAATAGTTCTTCCAAGAACAATATTGTCAGCTGTACTTGTAGACCGCTCCAGAAGACGTAGCTCTGCTGCAGAGGAGAAGTTCTTTTAGAGTTACCCGCCTCAGAAATCACCTCAGATTAGAGCCGCTATGAAGGTTTTACAGAGCATTAGCAGCAGACACGTCTAAATTTCAACTGTTTAAAGGACATTAGGGCTGCAACTAACGATTATTTTTATAATCGATTAGTTGGGCGATTATTTTTTCGCTTAATCGATTAATCGGATAAAAGCTAAACGCTTCTTTAATTTGATGTTTTGCTTATAATTATATATA
>JAQMYK010000010.1:13333103-13346611 GCA_030014345.1 Clarias buthupogon
CGATAACGGCATTCGTTGACAACGAATTTCATTATCGATAATTATCGATTTTATCGATTAGTTGTTGCAGCCCTAAAGGACATTATTACATATGTTTTTGGGTATAGTTTTACAATGTAGAAAGAAATACAAATCAGGACTGTGGAATTAGTCAACTTCTGACTGGTCCTATATGTGTATGTAATTTAAATTGGGAGAAAAACTGGGTACTTACAGAATAGCAATACAAATCTAATCAGCACGGTATGATAATAATATGGTATTGGGAGGTCCCTGGTGATTTCCATCCCTAATATATTAATTGGCTGTACCATCATAAGTACTGTGGTATCAGCTGTTCACTTCTCTGGAGAGCTTCCAACTATAGTGTGAGGAATTTACATAGTTATTAATAACCAGATAATAGATAAGCTGAGGGAGTGAATACATGCAAACCAGTACAATAGAGAAACACCTGCTGGTAAAAGTAATCAGCTCTTTATTGAGGGTTTTGCTGCATGTCCAGTAGTTTCCCTTAGTAAAAAGGGAAATATGTTAACTTTCTTTGAAGGATTAGTGATGCAGATTAGCACTTTTGTTATAGCAAAACTGGTGGAGTACTCTAGCTGGATAACCAGTTAAACATTATGTATTTACTGTATTTGGCAATTATTGTATTATATAAAGCAGAGGATCCACAAAGTTAAGGCAGAAGGATACTATAAATGATTAAAAATTAATTCTTAGTTCCATGGCTTCATATTCAGTAGTGTTCCTCCGTTCAGTGTCAGTACACTACAGGAATGCTGAAAAGTCACATCTCGTTGGCATCGCTGTGCAGAAATGAATCCCTTCTGACTTTAATATTTAAACCTTGCTCTTTTGATTTACCAGATTTAAAACATAGTAAATAGGGAAGAAAAAAATTGTAAGGCTTTACTTCCTTATTTTCAGCTTTGGTTCTCATGACAGAATACTTCAACCTGAGCAGAATTGTTATTAATTACTTAGAAGCTGTTATTCTAAACAGGATTTGTGCTGAGTCAGGCTCATTGAAATGCACCATGGTGTCTGGGTTTAAATAATGTGAGGGAGAGAACAAGCAAGGAGACAAATTGCAAAATGATTGCATGAATGATTTAGGATTTTTAAATCAGGATTCATGAGTTTTTGCAAGACTTAAGCTCTAGAACTAATTAAAAAAATTCTAGTTTGGTATGAACAAAACTATAATATGTACAGTACACATATAAAAACTACAGTATACTGTATGTACACCTAAAAATACAAGTTACTAACAATGTTGTATTATTTTTGCCGATGCACCTAATAAGTACAAGAACACACTCTAATTTTGATCTCACACCCTCTTTTCTTTCACAACTAACAAATTCACATGTACCTTTTGCCCCGCCTCTCTTTCTTTTGCAGATGTCAGTGATGTAATGGCAATGGATGGTGGTTGTTAGTGTGTGTGCAGGCACAGCTTTCTTCCCAGAGAGACGGAGGCAAACAAGGGACAAAAGGGAAACCACAGAAGAGAGTGAAAGAAGGGCTCACTGAGTCTTCACATCACCCTGCTGGTAAGTTTACATCATATGAATAAGCAAAATGTACATCCATGTATCAATACATATGTGTATGTTCTTATGAGATTTCCAGGTAGGAAAGTGGGATACATCTACAATCTTCTTTTCAGATGTGTGTGATTTTGTCCACTGTGTCTCATCTTGCCATTTGTCATGGCCTGGCTTTGCAAAGCTGAATGCCATCGAGATACAATGAAAGAAAGAGCATAGTCTAGAATGGGTGACCTTTATTGATGTTCAGGCACTTTAAGTAAACAAACTGTGTGAATTCAGTGTTAGGATTGTGGTGTTAAAAAAAAATCTTATTTAAAAAAACGGTGGTGTTACTTTCAACTTTCTAAACACAATAACCCAAAAATGACCTGTTACAGGCAGGATAGCTACTCTTGTTATGGAGACCTGATACAGCTCCATTCAATAGAGTGCACACACAGGGAAAGGAAGGAAAAAAAAAAAAACAAGCACAATAAATGGCTGTTTGACAGCGTCCAGTTTGGGATAATGTTTCTTGATAAAAAGCCATTTGCTGCTCTTTCATGTAAAGCCAATATAGAGGCCACAAAGGTAGACATTCTGTGTTAATAGCTTTACCCTTTTCTAAACATTTTCCAGTTTCCACACTATGTGTGTCTGGGACTAATGAATAGGTGAGTACAGACAAAGTCTGTGTTTCCTAGAGACTGAAATGCTATGCACAAGATTTACTGTAATATCATGCCATCCACGCAGTGTTGATTGCTTTGCGACCGGTGCCTCGGGCCAGGCAAAAGTCAACTCCACACCCATGTCAGGTGGCTCTGTCTCAGTTCAACAACCTTTCATCCCAGAAACCTGATTGTGTTCTTCTTCTGATCTATCACAAAAATATTATATGAGAAAACCACTTCAATCAAAATCTGCTTACATACAGTATACTGCTTTTATATTTTATAACCATGTTTAAGATATACAGTATAATAACATATTTCTAAACAATGCCTTGCTTACGAAGTCACTCTTGACCTTTGTAGCAGTATAACCTGTAACTAAAAGATGATTGGGAATATATCTCATGAATGTCTAGAGAATAGCCATATTAATGGATAGAAAAAAATTTAATTGTTTATTATTATTATTATTATTATTATTATTATTTACAGGTAAAAAGTTCTGGTGTAATCATTTCCCATCAGAAGTCACATACTTTATTTAATTCAGTTGACCTTTATGCAGTTGAAGTTGAACATGGCATAAATACACCATTTGATAGAGAATATACACGGATCACCGATCATAAAACATTATGCGCAATATTGTGTAGGTTCCCTTGTGCCACCAAAACAGCTCCGCACCTGAGGACACAAGACCCACATGATCTCTGAAGTTGTGCTTTGGTATCTGGCACCAGGACATTAGCAGCGCCTCCATGGATCAGACGTGTTTATCCAGCACATTCCATGGATCTTCTATCTAGTAAAGATCTTAGGAATTCAGGAGGCCAGATCAACAGCCTTGAACTCGAACCCCCATACACGGCAATCTGTGATGCACTGGGTGTCCGGATACCTTTCTTTCATCGCCAGGATTAAGTTTTTCAGCAATTTGTGCCAGATTGGAGCAGACAGTGTGGCCTTTGCTCTCCACATGTATAAATACTGTGTGAGCCTTGGGTGCCCATGATCCTGTCACAGTTTTACTGGTATATAATTGATAATCAATGTTAATGTTATGGTGATTTAACCACCATGAAGACCGATGTGCTAAAAACATTGAATATTCATCAAAGAACCATTAAAACCACTATTTTAAAAAATGGAATGAATATAGCACAACTGTGTCTCCAGCAAACTAATGACAAATGTCCCCCCCAAATGTTGAGTTTGATTCAGATCCTCACATCATTGCGGCAGTTAAAGAATCTGAATCTATCGCCCCTCAACATTTTTATATTCTCTTCTCAATCACCATTTCATCATATTTGTTTCATTCAGTGATAAGCAGTACATTGCATTGCAGGTAATGCAAGAGGCTGATGATCTTTTTGAAGCGGTATAGATAACCCTGTTTGATCTAGACCACACCCTTTTTGGTTCACCTTATATATAGATATTGATATCTGTAGCACTAAACAGATAGAGCTGGAGAAAACTATACTACGTTACAACTGTATTGCACTGATATGAAAGTTGGCCCTGTGTTTACTGATAATATAACTGGGTGGCACCATATAAAGGCAAAACAAGAATAACCACGAGGTAAACATGGTACATCACATCATGCTTTACATACAACCGTGTAAAATAACAATGAACAAATTAATACATTGGACCAGTTTTTCAACCGTATAGCAATTGAGCAAAAGGTCCAGGGGGATAAAAGCACAATAATGATGTCATGACCAAAGAACAAGATTAGGTCTAGTTGACATGTGCTGGTGTCAAAAGTAAGGAAAAACATTGTGATGTTGTCTTTACATTATCATTCCCCGTTTAGACAATGCTAGCATAGAGAGTGTCATCGGAATACTTCAACTTTGTGCAACAAAAGCAGACATCACCAGACGGTTTGGGGTTGGCAGGAATGCCATGTCCAAGCTATGGAACAGATTTTGAACAACTGGTTCCACTGCTGACATCTTGGTCAGGAAGGACAAGAGTGACAATGTCAAGAAAAGACAGACTAATTTGATGGCATCATTTAAGACATCATACAAAACAATGCTGCCATCAAGGCTGCTGGTATTCCAGGTGTTACACACGATATGACTAGTCAGCAAAGTTTGGCTGCAGCTGGACGTGCAAAGAGGACGTTTCATGGTCCAATGTTGACACTATATCATGGACATTGATATAAAATTTAACTTTCTTATTTACTTAACAGTAATAATTTTTGTAATTTGTCTAAAGAAAGTTGGGAAATCACTCAAGCGAATGTGTTGATGCATTGATGTAAATTTAGCATGTAATATGTAATGTCTTTTATGTAATATGTTGTGTTCTTCCTCTATGGCATAGCTTAGCAGATACTGTGATGGAGTCCACTCCAGGAGAACTGAGTGGGAGCACAGAGGATGCCACAGGTTAGAGTTTTTTTTTTTTTTTCCAACTCAACTGGTTTAACTGGTTTATAAATATTGCAGGAAATTGCATTACATCATTAGCATAGTTTCCTGTGCCAAAGCAAATGGATTTATAAACTTAAATATTATCATTTAAAATAAAAGTGGGTTTTATCTTTGCTTATCAGGAAGGAAAAAATCAAGATTCAAGTTCTTCAAAGAGCGCCTTTTTGGGCGTCTGAAGAAAAAGGAGACTGAAGGACGGATGAAGCAAAGCCAGTCTACTGGTGATGTTACTGCAGAGGAGGGTGGGAGAGGCGAGGATGACTCAGAGGATGATTGTCAGTGAGTAAAAGATTTATCATTCAGTTAAATTCCCATCAAGTCCAAATGAGCTTACTTTTAAAATGTAGTCCAATATTAGGCTTTGTGTATATTTTAATGAGTGATGGTTCTTATTTGAAAGCTTAAGGTGCTGTGTGCTGTCAAAAAAAACTGTTTAAATCTTCTGTTTAATCTGCTGTTGCAGCTATCCAAAGGGTACATTAAGCTCCAGGGCATTGTCTCATGATAGCATCTTCCTGGCTGATCAGGTCCAGTCCTCACAGCCGACACGGGTTCTCTCACAGGAGAACGTTCATACCAAGATTAAAGCTCTGCAGGTGAGTCACAATTAGCTCCATTCTGCCTACAAAATTCTTCTCAGCAGCCTGTAAACAAATCTAATCTATTCCACCATACTAAGATATTATGCTGTGGTATCTTAAGATCTTAAGGTCCAAGCCATTATATTATCTTACTGAAATCTCAGCATGTGGGTCTGTTCAATAGAGAACAATTACAGAGTAGGATTCTTGAGAGAATGCTTAATTGAAAAGTAGTACATGAAGGATATCTACTGTTTGTAACTCTGAACAGTTGAAGCTCCAGCAACAGAACATCCGACTGGCTCCTCCAGTGTTGATTCCTGGAAAGCGAATGGAAGACCCTGGAGCAACTTCTGAGGATGATGGCTTACCTCGTAGTCCTCCGGAAATATCCTTCCAAGAGGTAGCCATGCAAAGCAGAGCCGCTAAGGTGAATGAAATGCCTCAAAATGGCACAAAGTAAGTCTGATGTTTGATGACAGTTCTTCATTGTGAGTGAAATCATTGTTCTTTTTGTTTCTCACAGTATCCTGAGGCAAAAAGCCATCTCAGCTTGTTAAGTTTAGAAGGAACAGGTAGTGAAGAGGAAGTGCAGGTAAGGTCATCATAATGCTGAAACACCTTTCTGTTTTTAATCACTGCAATTTGTTGTTGATGTTCCAGTGTCGCAGTGTACAGTAGACATCCCTTCTTAACCCATCTTCTCTTGCACCCTCAGGGTGGTTTCTCACAACCCTCATCAAGACCCCTTTCTCCAGTCCCCCAACTGTCACCTGCCGAGCTACCCTGTGCTTCTGTGGATTTTACAAGCCCTGCCCAGTACGTCCCTTTGTTAGACAATTCAGCTGCCCGTCATCGCATGTCCATCAAGCCCAGAAATAAACGAGCAAACACCAAAGCAACTAAGAAACCTGTAAGTATTTTGATCTGCAATACTGGTTTAAAAATAGACACAAGTTCTTACAAGTTTTTTACAAGTACACAAGTAAATCAATCACCTTTAAGTTTTCTTTGTCTTAACCTCTTTCGCAGAATCTGTACCGTCCTCGGTCGAGCAGCACGAACAGCCTGGATCAGCCACTTTCAGAGACAGAAGAGAAAGAGCAAAGTGTCACCCCTACCCAGATTATGCACCATTATTCCTACGCCACTGAAGATTCAACCCATGCTGAGGAGCCTGTATCACTTCCCTCCCGTGCACACTCACAAGAAGAACCAGAGAAGTCAACACGGTTGGATGGCAGGCCATGGAGTCCACTGAACAGCAAAAGTGAAGCTACAGAAGACTTCCACCATGAGGACAGAACCAACATCACTTCACCAGTGTCGTTTGATGAGATTAAAGCCCTGTATTGCTCAAACCACACCAGAGATTCTCTGGCAAAAGAACCTATATATGACAACTATAACACAAATAAGATTAATGTTTATGATGAGCATCGAGCCAGTAGTCCTTTAAAAACCCTGTCCATTTGTCCAGTAGATATTGCATTTGAATATAGTGTTATAAAAGAAAGAACTGATGATAACTTGGCAACCTGTAGCACAGATCAAATGGAATCAGTGAAAGCAACCGTAGATGTGGATGTTTTTAAACCACCAGAGCCCATAACTAGGCCACTTCCTGTTCCTGCACCACGCATCAAAAAGCCAACTTTATTGAACTTAAATAGCGTTCCTCCTAAAGTATTAACTGTGAAACCTATCGATCCTGAAAAAGAACCAGGAAGAACTCCATCACCAAGAGATGATATACCACTGAGACCGAGCTCGTTTCGTTTTAATATTGCATCTGCAAAACATCGCTCCAAGACTCCAAGTGATGAGAATGTGGCTAAGCAGGATGAAGAAAGCTCTGGTAGCACACAGAAGGGCCAAGCCTACAATCACAGCCCAGTAGTACACGTGGAAAAAGCTGAAAACACAAAATCCACTGAGGTTTGCAGAAATTCTCCCTCAGCTCCAGATATAAGAGGCAGTTTATGGAGAGAAGCAATGTACCAGAATGCCTCCAAGACAGGAAATGATGACAACCCTGAAAAGTCTGAGAACACAGAAAATCTAAAAAGTGATATAGATGAGGAATCTGAGGACAGAAGAGGACTGTTTGGGGTTAAGCTGAGAAGCACATCCCTGTGCCTAAAGTATCGCTCTGAGCTTCCCAAATCAGAGGCCGAAATAAAGCGGCACAGCCTGGAAGGCCATCATATTGTAGCAGCAAAGGATAAAGTTTCCAGTGACACTGAAGCAGTCATTAATGACAGAAAATCAAATGTTATGACAAATCCTGCACCACAAAGCTTAGATTCACAACAAGATCCAGCTTTAGATAAAGGTACATTCTGTCATTAATGAAGAACATAATGCTTACTGTGTTAGAACTTAGAACTCCTAGTAACTTTGAGATTTTCATATGATTTTTTTGTTGTTGTTGTTGTTGTTGTTGTTTATTAGACAGTCAAACAGACAGCAGACCCGAACCAGCATGGAGGAGTGTTGCTCGAGAGAAGGCTAAAGTCCAGTCCACTAAACCACCAGCTCAGCCAGTTACACCACCAAATTCAGCATCTTTATCTACACCTCCTCAATCCTCCTCCACTCAACAACTTTCAAAACCATCCCTGCAGCCCAGACCACACTTAGCACCCACCAGCAAACCCCAACCAGCTCATCAAACATCACAGCAAATGCCACCCAAAGCAGCTCCAAGGGCAATGGAAAGATGGCCCGTGTCCAATCAGAGAGAAGAAAAGTCTTCTGTGAGCCAATCATCACCCAGGGATGAGTTAATGGATTTCAAGGTGAGAGAGAAGATAAAAATGCACTTACACATCTACATTATTGTGAATGCATTTATTAGGATGTACATAAATGTATAATGCATTACATTAAATATTCCTACAGTAAACACCCACAGTTACAGTACATGCATAACAGAAAATAAGATATGAAATAAACTAAGAATTAAATAGACTCCAATCGCTATTTTAACGATCTGTCTTCTATATGATATAAGCCCTTTTTCTGCACATCTTTTACACTTATAGACAGTCACTTAAAATTTTGAATGAAACATCCACTTACAAGTCATTTAAAATCATTACAGTATATTATTATCCTGATTTCCACACATAATCCCAGATAAAATATAAATAAAATTCCAAATTATATATAATACTGTATATAGACAAATCAACAGCCTCTGCCTTGCACTTTTGTTCAAGAACATTTAACACAACTTCACCAAGCGTTTAAGTTTCCGCCAGCTACGATCATTCATGATTTTTTTTTCAAGCCCCTGAGTTCCTCTCACCATGGACTTTTATCCCTTACTGCTGTGCTTTGTATCTTTGTAGTAATGCAGTGGTCATTTCTTAACACAATTCCAGTAATTTCAGCAGCTGGATTCCAGCAATTTTCAGGAATAGCAGCTGCCTGACAAAACCCACATTCAAAACAATTCATGGGAGCACTTTAAGCAAGAAAACACTTTGTCTTCTTAGTAACTGCTTTTAAGGCATTCTGAATTGCCTCTGAACCATCCATGTTGTGCTTCTTTCATTACTGCTAGTTAACATGAGCACGAGTTTAAACCAGCACACTGACAAGTTCATGGGTCACCTCACCTCACGGCTATCTCCATAAGGGCCCCACTTTTATGTGGAGCAAGGGATCGTACACCCTACTGTACATAGCACACTATCTTTGCATTTTAAGCTATTTGGGTTTCCACCCCTGAACAGTTAGCTGAGGATATTCTAAAGCAGAATAAGTGGAAATAAAAAGAGAAACATATGTGATTTGCAGTACAGGACTGTCCACCACCTCTATGGTTTATTCTCCTCATCTTTGGCTATACAGTACCAGCAAAAACAAATTCAGCTACTTTCACCCTTGGGTATAATTAATGTGTCTTTTTATGTCTTTTATATTGCAGGGACAATCAAAACCTGGAACCAAAAGTAACAGTCAAACAGATCCGGATCAGCAGCCTTCATCAGACAGAGCTCAGCCGACTTGGATGGAACTTGCCAAGAGAAAATCTCTTGCCTGGAGCGACAAGACCTTAGATTCTATGAATTTTTAATGATCTAAATAGGTTCAAAATGCACATGGACAATCACCAGAATACTTTTTTTTTTTTTTTGTAAATATCGACTGGTTTAAATATGCGTGCTGTGCAGAATTACTGTACTTATCAAACAATGAAAACTAAAATACTTGATACTACTGATAACTGAATTTATTTTTTCCAATTTGCAATTTAAAAGACTAGAACTTTATTAAAATTGTTTTACTCTATAATGAAAACTAAAAAGACACACATTTTAATACCTTCATATATTATGGGTTTTGTGTATCTCTCACAATTGGCTTAGATAATCAAAGAAGAATAATCAAAGTTTAGTCAGTATTTACATTTTTACATTTCTTTGTTTGCTGATAAGCAAAAACACAGCACGTTATGATTCGGTCTTTTTGCATTTTCCTCCTGATTGGAAAATGTTCAGTGTAAATTAGTTCATACACACACACACACACACACACACACCTGGCATGTCCAAGTCATTGTGAAGTGACTGGCCGTACACGTATGGGGAATTTTTATTTTCAGAGATTAAGGAAATAAAATGATCCTGTTTGTAATCACTAGTAGTGACAGGAAATCACTGAGCTGTGACATGTAATAGTGCCAGGTATTGTTGCAATGTTGGTGCCAAATTAAAAAGTGCCAACAAGGTAACTTTTCATAAATGTATGAAAAGAGTTTTGGTGCACTATTAATAAGTTGTGTCATAAAGTACAGTAAGTATCATAATAATAATACATAAAATAAAATGCACGTCATTTAAATACCAGTTTCATCACTGATTGAGTTTCATCACACACTATGACCATCTCCCTCTGGCACCTCCCTGGTTTAGTACTGATCTTTATTTTAGTACACATTCTAGTTAATATGACTGATCAATTATTAGCTTTTCCTTCATATGTTCATTGTTTTGTCTGAATAAAATGCTGCTATTTTACACATAATCATCACAGAATCTGCTGTCAGTAATTCAGTGATGCACATGCTCAGAAGTTGCCCGCAAATGAGTTCAAGCCATTTATCAAGCAAACCTACTGTACAGTATGAATCAATGAATATCCATTCACAATTTTTTTTATAGTTGAATTGTGTAAAACATTCCATACTAAAAAAAGAAAAACCGTGTTAATGAATGTTTTGAAAGAAAGAAACATCCTGGAGAAATGTTTCTTAATAGTTGAACCAAAGCAGTCTTTGGTTCTATGGATGAAGCTGAAAATTATATAACCTGTAATATAATCCTATCCAAATAATAATAATTTGCTTTAATTTTTTATTTCACATTAGAACAAATTGTTTAACACTGTAAGGATGTTTTTTTTGTTTGTTTAGTTTTTTCCAAAAACAGCCAACTGTGGACAATACAATAGTGGTTTCCTATATACTGTATAAAATAAATCCCTCCTGACTTCTTCTCTTATTGTCTCTTAAATGTCTGTTACAAACTTGGAATGTGACTGACATGGAATAAAGGACACGGGTAAAAAAATAAATAAATAAACGTATGATGGGTTTCCTTAATTAACAAATCAAATAAGATTCTTAAGTAAAAATTAAAGTTTATACATCGGATACACATACAGTGCCGTGAAAAAGTATTTGTCCCTTCCTGAATATTTATAGTTTTCAAATCATGATAATGATAATTTTATTTATTAAGGGAAACAAGCTCTGACTCTATGTGAAAATGTAATTACCCCTTGAACCTAATAACTGTAACCTAATACTGTTAACTAATAGTGCTCTAAGGCTCCTGAGACAGGCTCCACATGAGTGAGTGAGTGAATAAGAATTATTAAGATATGATTAATGTATAAGAGAAAGGAGGCTATTAATGTAATAACAATGTTTACACCCATTGGTAATTCTATAAACTTAATGTGGGACTCGACAGAATTGAAAGATGAAGCTAAATTATATCTGGCGCGCTCTAGTGGCTGTCTGCATCAAATTTCTCTGGATTATGGGATGTCTTTTTTTTTTGTCATACCATGGAAGACATTACACTACTTCGTTGTAAATCTCCGTCTGCTTTGTGACAATGCACACTATTAGAACGAAACTTGAATTCAATGAAATATGAAGTACTGTAGTTAGCTGTAAACTGTGCAGCTCATTTTTCACAAAATTAAACACTTCCCTTCCTGCTTCTTCTATTGTGTTATCATGAAACTCACAGGGTTCTGCTTTTGTGTCTTTCTCTCCATATTTCTGTGCAAATCCTTGGTGACCGAGCCGGTTTAGCCAAATCAGTGGAACAAAGAGACGCCCATGGTTTTCTAGGAGCTGAGGAGCAGCGGTGTGTTTGTGTTTGACATCCTGAAAGTAACTGAAACTGTTGTTTTGACAACCATCATACTGCTCACCTCTACTCATCTATCTAGGTCTATCTAGGTCTATCCTGTACATCACATTACATGTTGCTGTTGAACTCCTTGAGAAAAATGCCTGGTGTCTTGATTTTACTCTCCACTTTGGTCTTTTCTTTATCAGCTTACATTTGCACAGGTAAGAGCAATTTACTTTATTTGTAATTTGATCTTGTACTCTTTGTTATAAGACAGATTTTTGACAGATCATATTTCTTTGTTATTCTTATTAGTAGTAGTAATAGGGTAATAGAGATATAATTAATAATGGAAACACGACCACCAATACCTCTACTACTACTACTACTACTACTACTAATAATAATAATAATAATAGACAGCATGGTGGAATTGTAGCACTGTTGTCTTGCTCCTCAAGGGTCTGGGTTCGATTCCAACCTTGAGTCTGTATGCATGCTTAGTGGTTTACTCATCTAATGCAGATTTGGGATTTAAAATTTTTGGGCGTTAATTGGCATTCCAAAATTTCCCACAGTGTGTGTGAATGACCATGTGA
Source organism: Clarias buthupogon (assembly GCA_030014345.1). Taxonomy (NCBI): domain Eukaryota; kingdom Metazoa; phylum Chordata; class Actinopteri; order Siluriformes; family Clariidae; genus Clarias; species Clarias buthupogon. The sequence goes on from JAQMYK010000010.1 coordinate 13,345,335, forward strand.
AAGTGTGTGTGCCCTGAAATGGATTGGCACCCTGACCCTATGTACTGGTGTAGTGGAAGTAGTACTAATTTTAGTAGAAGTAGTCAAGTCAAGTCAAGTCAAGTAGGAATTTATTGTCACTTCAACCATATACAGTTAGTAAAAAGTGAAACGAAACAACGTTCCTCCAGGACCAAGATGCTATATGCAACATAAATTAACAGAAAAACTAACAAGCGAACTAAGACACCTAATTAGCTGGCTAGCTGAGACAAGACAGATTGACATGACAACATAAATGAACAACATAAATTAACAAAAAACTAACTAGCTAACTTATAGACCTAATTAGCCGGCTAGCTAAGTAGAAGAAGTACAGTAGTAGTAGATGAGGAGGTAATAGTAGTAGAAGTAATAAAGTAGTAGAAACGGCACTAGCACTAGTTGTAGAAGCAATAGAGGTACAGTAATGGAAGTAGCAGTAATAGAAGTAATTTATAGGAGTAATCATGGTAGCAAGAATGAGAAGCAGTTGTACTTTAGAAACGGTAGTAAAAGGATTAATAGTAGTAGTAGATACAGTCAGGTCCAGGAATTTTGGACCAAAGAAAAGTCTTTAGGCGTCACCACGACAGTGAATTTGAAACGAAACACTCAAGAGTCAGCTTTATTCCAAGGATCTTGACAAAAGTATGGCATGAACCTTTCAGGAAATACAGGCATTTTTATACACACATGAGGGGTCTCATAAATAATGGAACAAATGGTTGGTAAGAAGTTGCATGGTCAGGTGTGTCCTGTTTCCCCATTACTATGTGATTAGTCAATCAGATAAAAGGCCTGGAGGTGGTTCTTTGTGTTACATCTGCATTTGGTAGCTGTTCACTTGATCTCTCAACATGAGCTCCAAATACAGCGAATTGTAAGCGAAGTTAGCCATCAAAAAACAATGTAAACCCATCAGAGCGATAGCATAAACATTGGGGGTGGCCAGTACAACAGTTTGAAGCATTCTTAAAAAGAAGAAATTCACTGGCAGCTCAGCAACAGCAAAAGATCTGGATGATCACAGGAGAAACTAAAGTGGGTGACCGCAGAATCGGTCTACCTCCTCATAAGTGTTCTTGCCTTGACTAGATTCACAACATCTAGTCAAGGCAAGAACACTTATGAGGAGGTAGGCGTGTCATGGTCAAAGTCCGGAGGTGGAGCGACTCTCGAAGCTTTGCCCAGTCCTTCCGCTCATCGGCCCGGAGGTCTTCCAGCGCCCGGAGCGCGTCGCCCTCCAGCGAGAGTGC
>JAQMYK010000010.1:13346965-13361205 GCA_030014345.1 Clarias buthupogon
ATAAACAGTTGTTTATCCTTATCCTTATCCAGTTATGAGAAAGGCTACACAGCTGTTTAGTCCTAATCCCTTGAGTTCTATTTGCCTTGTGCATGGGTGCATCAGGAAGACAGGAGGAAGAAGTGGTGCACCCATCATGACTAGTGCCTACACTACAAATCTGTGGAGTCAGTGTTATGATCTGGGGTTGCTTCTATTGGTCAGGTCTAGCTTCAATAACATTATGTGCCCAAAAAATGAGGTCACCCAACTACCTGGAGATACTGAATGACTAGGTTTTTCCATCAATGGATTTTTTTTTTCTTCCCTGATGGCACGGACATATTCCAAAATGACAATACAGTACTAGGATTAATTTGGCTCAAGTTCAGGATGCAAAGAGCGGTTCAGGATGCATGAGACATCATTTTCACACATGGACAGGCCACCATGCAACTGAGAATTTTGGGAATGTTAGAATTTTTGAGAAAAGACATCACATTAGCAATACAAGATCTTTGAGAGAAATTAATGTGACATTCTGAACAGAAATAATGTTGTGTCATGGATATACCGTACATTATTATAACAATAACACGCACAGTTCTACTTAAAAAGAATAAGACTAGTAGTAATAAACAGTAACATAACAGTAATCATCATTAATGCATATACAGTACACTATACATAACTTTTTTCACAGAGCGCCAAGAGAAAATAACGACCGTTGAAGGTCAGACTACTATTCTCCCCTGTGAATCAGACCTGGACAGTGAAAGTTCAACATTTAATTGGACTAAAGATGGCCACACTATAGGGTCAAGCCCACGTTATAAAATGCAAGGTGATTTATTCTGGATTTTAAACACTACATCATCCGACAGTGGTCTTTATGTATGCCGAAGGTAAGAGAAAGCATTCTTATGTGTAACATTTAAATAAAACATTAACATTAATCATTATTCAGGTTAATTCTGTGCAATCTATTCTAATAATTAATCATTATAAGTGTTAATAATTAATAAACTAGACTGATGTTTGATTACAGTCTCATGCATTACTGTAAGCCACTTGATCTCGTTAACCTTAAGCACTGTAACTTTGCAATTAGTAGAAAACAACTGCACGTCTTTTCTAGCACAAGGATCTATTAAATGCATTGCAAAATGAAGCAACATCAGTGCCATTCCCATGGTCTGTCAGCATTTTAAGCTTTATTACAGCTTTACAGCATAAAATGTAAATAGAAATAACCCAGTGTGTCCTCTGTCCAACAGCACCAACTCAACTTTCAGCATGGAATCACAGGTGCTCGTGTCCGTTGAAGCTGGACCTTGTCCGAGTACCCCAGACATAGAACTGACCCTGGAGGGAACCAACATCACCCTCAACTGTTCTGAAGACCTCATTCCGGTCCTGGGGCAGAGACTGCAAGTGGAGTGGGAGAAGGTCAGGCGTCATAACGTGTCTGTGATGAGATGACTTTAGGTCATCATAAGTCAGTGTTACATTTTGATATCACATTTCTTGGCGTAGATAATAAACAGCACCACTCAACATACTGTATCTCTGATCTGAGTAGACTCCTAGAAAATGGGACATTACATTTTTACTATTATACAGTTGTATGATGTCATACTGAACTATCATGCAACTATCAATATTCTGTTGAATATTGCATTACGTTATGAATAAGAGTTATAGCACGGATACAGGGTCTTCTGTATAATTACAGCAGCAGCTTTTAGGTACAAATCTACTTAAAAAGAAGATTTGTAGCTCTTCTATACTGTATTCACTTCATTTACTAACTTAAGTAAATATTTCAGGTATCTGTACTTGACTTGAGTAGTTTTCCTATTTTACTTTTGCTCCACTACATCCTTCACCCACATCTGTACTTTCTACCTCACTACATTTCTGCTTTACATAACCACAGTGGATGATGTGATACTTTGAAACGTAAAATTTGAACGTGAGTACTTTTGTACTTTTACTCAAGTATAAATGTAAATGGAGGACTTCTACTTTTACTCAAGTAATATTTTACTTAAGTAAAAGTACGTCTACCTTTACTTAGCTGTATACCGTATATTATACTATTAACCCTAGGGTTATTATTGCTTTAGAGATATTGTACTATGAATAACAAATATAAACAGGAAAATAATACAGTTACCTCAGTGCTGACAATAAAGACTTCACATAAGTACTTTAACAATATATTAGATATTGTACTTGCATAATCATTCCCAGGTGCTCGTACCAGAATTATTGATATGTTTTTTAAAGAACCAGGTAGTGTTTAATTATCTTATAGGATGTCAGCAGAATTAATTAACATTCAGTCTGTTAGGAATAAAAATGCAATTATTACGAATTTACAATCAATAAAAATAAGCTGATTTAAATAGTTGATAGACTAAGTGTACCACATTTAAACTGCTCACATTTAAAAAGCATTGTGACATTGCATACTGACTACAGTTTATGCAGTAATACATTTTAATGTTGAAATGTAATTTCAATACGGGCGGTGAGTAATGAATTCATAACTAATAATTTAAAAATGTTATTATTTTTGAAGGCATCTTCGCTAAGACTTTTGAACCAAAGCCTTTTGCACACTACAGTATAAACTGTACACATATTAAAAAGTGAAAACAATACATTCCAAAAGACAATAAACACATGCTTCTGTCCCACTTTTCACACTTTTTATTTTCTTCTTCTTCCTCCTTACTGTATATAAAACTTGAAATGCCCTTTTTCGCAGGACTGCGAGCCAACTGACTTACGAGGCAGTGAAATCACTCTTTTTAATGTTACCATGAACAACAACTACACCTGTCTGGTCATCTTTAGCTACGAAGACAAAAACTACACAGCGTCTCACACCTTTCAGCTCACCGTGCTACAGAAGGGTGAGTGAACGTCCAGATGAGCAAATGAATGTATATAATAATATATAGCAATATATAATAATTAAAATTGCATACATTAAAATAATGAACCAGGATCAGGAAAACAGAATCTACTGTATGTATGTATGTTTGGCATGTTACTTTGTTATCACATGATCACAGGACAGACGGGAAACATTACACAGCCTTCAGTCATGATGAGAAAAACCTCTTCATCTTTTTCTAGCAATCATTTATTTTCTGGCCAAGGCAGCGGATGTGGACACTCCTTATCACACAAATCGCAGCAGTGTGTTAGGGTTACACATCATTAAATGTTATAGTCTCTGAAATCACATCAATGGATTTTGAAGCAGAAGTTGTATTGTAATAAAAACTGTGATGCTGTCTCATACAGTACCTGCATCATACAATTTCACAGATCCTCATGTTGAGCCTCTGTCTGTTTCCCAGAGCCTTCCAAGGATCCATGGGTAATATACCCTCGTAACAAGACTCTGCATGTCAAGCCAGGCAAGTTCTTACCCATCTGTATCTAATGAATTTAATGGAATATTAATAAACAACAATGTGCATTATTCGCAGGTGTGGAAACCAAACTGGAATGCAACGTGTTTATTGGTTTTGGAGAGAAATCAAAACTTGAAACCTCTGTTTACTGGCTTATAAATGAATCTTTTGCTGAGGACCACCCAGACCTTCAGCAGAACCTGACCACGTAAGCAACCTCTAAACATCATGACTTTATAGAAAGCGACAAATTACAGTATAATGTTCGTAACAACAGCGCCAAAGTAATTTATTTATTTTACACCACTGCACTTCGTCCTTCCATCATCTATAATGCTTATCCTGTATACGGTCCTGGAGCCTATTACAGAGAACAACATACAGTACACCCTGGATGGGGCGCCAATCCATTCCTGGGCACAAACACACACTCAGTCAGTCAGCTTAATCTGTTTGTTAAGTGAAGTACCTGGAGGAAACCCACCCAACATGCAAACGCCATGCACACAGGACCAGAGGCGAGATTTATACACCAAATCCCATGTTTAATGAATTAAAACATGACCATTTATTAATTTACTCATTTATCATTAAAATAATGTTATGAAACATCGACAAAATCATTCGTTTTCCTGTTATGTTTCATGCACAGCATCGCTCTCTTGGTTAATAAATCATAGAATTCAGATCATCAAGAAATTTCCAAGAAACAACAGAAATAGAACCAAGTTACTAGTCTGGTAGAGAAGTAAAGACATGTGAGGCACTATGCAAAAGTGCTGAATAAACATCTCCTTGCAGAAACTAACATACCAACATTTTTTATTCAGTTCATGGTTCGTGTGAAGCCTCTCTGGGTACGTTGTTACTATAGAAACAATACACACATTAATATAAACCAGTGCTGGCATTATCTAAACTACAGTTTCTGTCCAATTAGAATTGGAATTAGAATCAACAGCGCAATGGTATGAAATGTATTAATAGTAGTGTTTAGCTTGAACTTGGAAGACAAGTTGGTGTAACGAGTAGCGTCGATCCTGTGCGTGAGTTACTGTGCATATCATCTTTTCACATGATCTGTGGGTTTCCACCAGTTCTACAATTTCCTCACACTACACAAAACCATGCAGCAATTTGCTTCTTTAAATTACACGTAAGTGTGAAGCAAGTTTTTTTTTTTGCCTCATGCAAAGTGTTACATCAACAGATTTTCGGATTCGCTATGATGGGAATAAACATTTACTGAAGATGAATGAATGAAGCTTCATTTCTGTGCAGTAGTTAATATTCTCAAAAATATCCTGCTTTTTCTTTAGGTAATACCATACAGTATATTCATGAAAATATTTAGATTAAAATGCCTTTATTTTTCACATACTGTATACATTACTATACAGTGAAATTCTTTATTCTTGACATATCCAACCTTATTAGGAGGCTGGAGTCAGAGCACAGAGTTAACCATTATACTGCGACCCTGGTGCAGATAGGGTTGAGGGCCTGGATCTGGGACTTGAACCACCAACCTTCAGACCAGTACTGTAACTCAGACCCCAAGAACTGAACCCACGAACTCTGGATAATAGTGTCGAGCATGTTAACGCTGCACCACTCGGGAGTTATAAATGTAATAATATACTGAACTATATGTATCTGTTTTTTACAGATATACAAATGATTCCTGGATGTTTGGGAATTCAACATTGTTCATCTCCAAAGTTTTGCCGGAATTCTTCGGTGTACCTTTTAAGTGTGTCGTTTTAAATCCCATGGGAAATGACATGGGGCAGGTGTGGCTCAGCCAAGGTAATTCTAGTAGAATAAGGAATTACTTTTTTATTATTATTGTTCCTCACGTTATTCCTCCATTTTTATATCTATCACTTTGCTTTTTCTTTCTATAGCTGACAATACCAACCATACACTGCTGATTACAGTTATGCTCATCATATTAACAGTCATTGTGGGTGCTGTCCTACTGAGTTTCTTTAAAATAGATCTAATTCTAGCTTATCGTCAGGTCTGCTGCAAAGATAAGGGTAAATAAATCTTCATGTCTACTGATCAACAAGGTGTTCATATACAGTATAATCCACATGACATGATGAATTAACTATATTGACAAATGTTTTATGAAACAACCCCAGTTTGACTGGATGTACTTTTTCTGTCACAGCCTCTAAAGAGACGAGGCTATATGATGCATATGTGCTGTACCTCCATGCCAAAAGTCCTGGTTTATCTACAGCACAGGAATTAGCCTTGAGGACCATACCTGAGATTTTGGAGAAGCGACATAACCTCACACTCTTCATACACGGTCGTGACACAGACACAGAAGGTAGACTACTTTCTGATTTTTAGCTTATTAGGCACATTTTTGATAAAGTAGCATGCATGGCTGGAAGACTTGTTAGAATCAGCCGGGGCTCTTTGGGTGAAAGGAACAACATCCTCTTTCTTTCCCCTGTCTATCATGGCCTGATTATACAATGTTATACAATCATACACTCTTTTATAAGATTTATAAGATTATCGGAGGGGAAACAGTGTGGGCACAAAATCGCTGGGAAAAACAGCAGGCATACCATAAAATGACCCAGTTTTACAGCCTCTGTGTGGTGATTATGTTACACATGTTAACATTATTATGTTGTGATGTATTTTATTATTATTTTATTTATTTTATTTTATAGTTAAACCGTTGCCAAACACATTAAGCTAATAGGTTAATAAATGATTGTGACCCATAGGAGCTATCCCTACAACAGTCCAAGTGTTTAATTCATTAAAAAAAAAAAAAAAAAAAAAAGATTCAAAACACTGTACATATTTCTCCTGTTGTTTTGTAGTTAAAAAATATGGACATGCAGCAGTTGTTGTGATGGTTGAAAATAAATATAATTAGCTGAAAACATTAGATGAAAAGATACATTTTAAATGTTAAGATAATTATTTTGTGAAAAACCTTAATAAAGGGGTTTTGGCTTGACTAGATTGACTGTAGGGTTAATTAATAATAATCTTATTGCTAAAATGTTACATTTTCATTGGTTAAGACTAGACTAAAATACTTAAGGATTCCTCTGACTAAAACTAAACTAAAATGTCCAGATGTTTAGTCGACTAAAACCTGACTAAACAAAAATAGGATAAGATTGACTAAATATGATAAAAACTAACAGAAACATTTATCCCGGGACTAAAACTAAGCCTGAAATTGAAAATAGCTGACAAAATTAACACTAAAACAGAACTAGCTTTCCATTTAACGCTTTTTGGGATTCAACACACGGAACCTGGATGTGTGCTGATATTCTAAAGTGGAATTTCCCAGGAGTTTCTGAGGACTGTGCACCACCTCCATGGTTTATTCTCCTCATCGTTTTTGGCTACATACAGTACTACCACTAGGAATTTAAAACTACTTCCACCTCTGTCGATCGCCAGCTTTGCCAGTTGAGGCTAGTTAATTCTGCGAGTCACTGAAGGATGTGTTGGCGGAGCAAAATGAATAGCTAAATAAACAAACAAATAATCTGTAGATAGTAAATGGTATTTATTATATCAGCATGGCTTTCGTGTGCTTACAAACATATCACACCAGTGCTGATATTCAGCACAACAGCACTCCCTCTCGAGTGGTACTACAGTCATTCCATCTATTCATCTATTTCTAGTTAATAGGACAAAATAAACAACAACAATTAAAGTTTGTCATGTTAAACGAGAAAATAGAAAGGGCTCATTTTTCTTTCTAGTCTCTTACAAAAATCTGGAACTGGAAACAGCATAAATACTGTATTTAATACATGTCTATTTAAAACTAATTTTTTTCTTTTCAGAATTTACCAAATATCGTGTGATTTGGACAAGTGATATGACAAGCTTCTGCTTTTCTTCCTTCTTTCTTTTTTATGCTGCAGTTAATTTTTTTAAATATGATGACAGTACTCCTTTATGTCACGTTAAGCACCTCAGACCGTTGACAGACAGGTCTCTGGTCTCTTTGGTCCCATTCCCTTTGTTTAATTATCAATACTAGAATATGTGTAAGATGATACAATAGCAATGGATTTACAAGTAATATTTCAATATTAAACGTCAGAGAAATTCCTCAAATGATGAGTTATAATGCATGACACATATATATTTTTTATTTCAGCTGCAGGGAGTGTAACTGACGTTTTGAGCCAGAGCAAGGTGGTGATTCTCATCCTTCCAGACAATGACAAAGAAAATAATTTGCTTCCAATAAGTCAAGATGAACACAGGCTCGAAGCCTCACAACTCTCTGAGCTTTTTTCTGACATCGCTCACTCTGGCGTCCCGCTCCTTCTGGTGGAGAGTGGAGAGAATGCTGATTATTCACTGCTGCCAGAGTCGATCCAGTCCATCATTAAGAAGGACAGAGTGCTGAAGTGGAAGCCAACAGTGCAACCCAATGGTCGTTTCTGGAAGCAGCTCAGATATCACATGACCTAAGAACGTGTCTCTGTAGTTAATGTCTCGTGCGTTAATAATACAAAAACAAAACAAGAAACCCACACAATTAAAATCATTTTATGGTAACATACTGCACATAGTTAAAACTGTGCTTTACCTTTTCACCATGTAAAAATATATTTTACTATCATTTCAATTACTTAACACTGGCATTTCCACTGTAGTGTTACACATTATGACCTTTCAACGGATACCATTATTGTTCCTACAGTTCTTATACTGATCAGTATCTAGACACTGACCAGGAACAGAGCCATTGTAGCCCAAAAACTTAGGAAATGTAAACCAAACGCTTCCTTCTTTCTCTTTCTATCCACATCTGCAATGCTATAGTGAACAAAAACAAATGTCAGAGCTTCTTATTGTTACATTAAATACCTCACAGCTCTCCAATCTCCAGTCGCTTGTTGTCAAAGGCTAAGCCCTTACTATGGATCACAGGCTAACATACAGATGGCGAAAATAAAAATAAAATGTCTTTCTTTCATTCTGTTATAATATGGTAGGGCATTTCTTGCAAATGTCACTGCAAATCAATACACAGGTCTACTGAATAATTATCTTGATCCCATGATGCTGATAAGACTCGTCTCTTCCAGGATGGCCATACGCATGAGGGCTTAATGACTGGTTAATAGTTAATATTGATAGATTTAATATATTTATGAAAAATTGGTATAAAATTGATATTAAATAGTTTTTCCTTTTGTATAAGATTAATATGGCGGAACAGTGGTTTACTGTTTATCACCGATTCCCGCCTCAGGGTCTGTGTGCATATAGTTAGCATGTTCTCCCCGTGCTTAGTGGGTTTTCTCCAGGTACTCTGGTTTCCTCCTACAGTCCAAAGACATGCAGATTAGGCAAATTGTTGTTCCCGCCTATTAAATTGCCCGTAGTGTTGTGTGTGAATGCGCATGTGAATGAGGACCTACCATGGCCATAAAATGGAAATAAATACAATGGTGATCACCATCGCCCTCCACTGTCCCTAGCTGGCCTACAGAGGGTTCGGGATGGATGGATGGATGTATGGAAGATTAATATACCACAGCCCCCCCCCCCCCCCAAGTCTTACAATAGAGGCATTTTGAAAACACCAGTCAACCTCCAACGCATGTCATTGGGCTGTCAAAGGAAACCCAACAAGCCCAAGGGGAAAATATGCAAACTCCACACACACAAAGACTCAAGGTTGGAACCCTCATCCCTGGAGGTACTCTATGAGGCAACCCTGCCACCATGCAGACTTCATGTCATGTAAATGTAGCTTCAATAAATTCAGGAGAACAATAATGAATAAAAAATAATAACAAAACAGTAATATATTTTTACTTTTAACTTTTGTCTCTGCGTGGTGGCGTAGTGGTTAGCAGTGGTAGGTTTCCTTCGAGTTATCTGTGTGTGTGTGGGTGTAGTAGCTAACCTGTATGTCTTTGGACTGTGGGAGGAAACCGGAATACCCGGAGGAAACCCACCAACCACGGGGAAAACATGCAAACTACTCTGATGAACACAGACCTGAGGCGGGAATGGAACCCAGACCCTGAAGGTGTCCTTTTCATTATTGTTCTTATTGTAATACACGCACTCAGTCATCATCTATACCACTTTATCCTGTATACAGGATTTGTACTCTGGGAGGAAACTGGAGTACCCGGAGGAAACCCACCAAGCACCGGTAGGACATGCAAACTACTCTGATGCACACAGACCTGAAGCGGGAATTGAACCCGGACCCTGGAGGTGCAAGAGCAATAACATGAATGTAAAATGTATTGTTTTGTACATAATTAAATTTCTTTTTTAATATGATTGGGAGTAAAATATGAAACATGTCAGGGTGTGTCAGGTTTGTACACAGCTTGTGTGTGAGGTGTGTGTTTACGCCCCTGCACTAAGATGCCGGTTGTAGCCCGTTAGTTTTGGTTCAATCCCAACAACACGTTTACTTCCTGCATCACCGCACTAAGTGTGATTGAGACAGAGAGGCTGTGTAGTGCACTCGATGTAGGACGTTGTGCGGTTTGGGATGGAGCTTGTTGTTGAGTGCCAGGTTCAGTGCCCGGCAGGTGGCTGGGCAGATCCTGCCAGTGCTCAGTGAGGAGGGGGCAGGACTGGGCAGGACCGGGCTCATCCGGCTAGTTTAGTTTGTTCGGAGATGCACCGCGACTCCGGTAAGTTATAAGCGCTTTTATTGGTGCGCGTGAGTTGTATGCGCGAGGGGCTAACTCTGGGGCTCTGTTGCGCCGTGTGTTTTTCGGCTCGTGCACGTTGTGTGCGCGCGCGTGGCTAGCGCGCCCGCTGGAAACAAACAAAACAAACAAACGTCATGTCTGATAACACGATAAACACAAATTATTTCAGGATGTGAGGAATAAAAGAGACGTTTGAACACAATCCATGTCGTGATATTAGGCGGATACGGGCTCGCTGTGTATGTGTGTGTCAGTGTGTTAGCTGATTGTTTAGCCCGTTAGCATAGCTCTGTGTGTGTGTGTGTGTGTTTCAGGCCATTTCTGCTCTGAGCTGGTGTTCAACCGGATTAAAAATCACTCTAGTTTGTGTCACGTGACCCGGAGTGAGTTTTTTCCCCCCTTTTCTTTTTTTTGCGCTCCACTTTGTTAATAAATCACGCTTTCGCTCCGAATTCCTCCTTAACTTCGTTGAACAGACTATAAACATGTCGGACACACCTTCTGATAAGGATTTTCTTATTTCTGCATCGAGTTCACAGAAGGCTAAAGAAAAGGAGGCGAAAAGGCCTTCTGCTCATGCGCTCTCGGTAGATGCTAACACTAGCACCGCTGAACCGCACCTGGACATGTCAGTGATTCTGTCAGAAATAAAGGCCAATGGAACTAGTGATGGGAAGTTTGAATCAATTGAGTGACTCGGTTCTTTGAATCTCGTTCATCAAAAATTAACGAATCTTTTTTTGAGTCACTTAGTTCATTTCGTTCTTTTGATAAGTTCCAGTAATGAAAATATTACAATGCAGCTAAGGACATATTATAATAAACAGAATGAGTAGCTCACCTCTTATATCTTCCAGTCTGAGTCGTTTGCACTGCATAGCGTCTATGGGAGTCACGTGACAAAAGAACGAACGACTCGGAGTAGAATAGTCATTGAGAAAGAATCGCTCAATTCTGATTCAAGATTCGAAGAACTTTATTAATCCCAGTGGGAAATTGCTTTATTTCCTGTTTCCTGTACCTTACCTACCGTGTGTTTGTGTGGGGGGTGGTTGCGATTATTGCGCCCAGTAGAAAATGGACGAATCACTCAGAGACTACTCGTTCTTCTGAGTCACGTTAAAGATTCATTCAGAAAGAACGAATCGCCCATCACTAAATGGTTCACGTCTCGATGAAATCTCAAGTCACCTGGAGGGTGTTGCCAACTCTGTTTCTTGCCGTCAGAATTCCTTTACCGCTCTTTCTGAAAGAGTCACTGGCGCTGATTCACGCCTGGAAGAAGCCGAACGCAGGATTTCATCTGCCGAAGATTCGGTGACAACTACGGAAAGGCAGGTGACTAACTTGAAGACGATGGTGGACCAACTGCATGACCTTGAAAATAGAGACCATCTCAAGAATCTGAAGAATTGTGGGTCTGCCGGAGAAAGCCGAGGGCTCTGGCCCACTTTCAAGACATGATCCCAAAGTGGTTAGATCTACCTGTTGATTTCCCTGTTCTGTACTGCACTTTCACATCTTTCAATCCGAATTCAGCTCCGAGAAGCATCTTAGTTCGGTTTCTGAGGTTTACTGATAAAGAAGCGAATTTGAAAGCCGCCATGAAGAAGACGATAACTCAATGGATTGGAGCTTCGATTCTATTTGGATTTGTCAGCCGGTGTGCTGATGAGTTCGGGTCTGCGGAGAAACCTTTTGGCTCAGATGTCTGCGTAATGTCATTACTGATAATTACTTACAATAGAGATATCAGCGGAGCGGGTTATGATGGAGCTACATAATGGTTTCATTATGCTGTTGTCACCTGTTTCTAGGTTTCTTATGTTGTTTTGTGACTTTTTGATATTATCTGTGCCTCATCAGTTGAGGATGGGGTCTTTGGGGGAGGGTTTTATAGGTTTGTTTTGCGTTTTATTTGTAGTACTTGTTTGTTCGTATTTGGTACCTCGTACTGGCACAAGTGTCATTCCTTTCCCCTTATATTATCATTCTTGTGACTTTATTTTGTCTAGATTTTTAATATGCTCAATTCATTTTAATTAGTAACATGGAACGTGAAAGACATAGGTCAAGTAATTAAGAGGAAGAAAATTCTAACATTTCTTAAAAAAGAAAGTGTATCTATTGCGCTATTACAGGAAACGCATTTATCAGGTAAGACACATATGAAGCTGAAAAGAAATTGGGTTGTCCAAATATACTTTTCTTCATTCACGTCAAATAGTAGGGGCACTGAAGTTCTTATTCATAAAAACATCCCGTTTATCCTTGAGTACGCTGAATATGATCCAGAAGGAAGATTTGTGTTGATCTCTGGTTTAATTCTTGGAAAACATATTACTGTAGGCAATGTACTGGATATGCCTCAAATGTGGACTGCCCTCATTTTATGTCTCATGCAACATGTCAACATTGGTTTCTTAGGAGGTGATTTCAACTGCGTACTTGATGGAAATCTGGATAAATCTTCACTCCAGATTTCTTAACATATTTTATGTAACACAAATGTGTTTATGTAACACACATTATATATGTGTCAAATAAAATTTGAATTTGATTTGAACACCTGTAAAGACTTAGGACTGGTGGATATTTAGAGGGAGCTGCATCCTAAGGATAGAGATGATACTTTCTATTCCCACCCCCATAAATCTTATTCAAGAATAGATTATTTTTTCATACCCTCCGATTGTACAGTATACACTATGAGAGTTCTTGTCATATTTGCCCTATTGTGTTATCTGATCATGGCCCGGTTTATTTAGTCATTGATCGTGTACCTGTTCAGAGGTCTAATTATCGGAAATTCAATATTTTGTTCTTAAGTAATACTAGATTTTGCACTTTTTTTTAGACAGAAAATAATTCAGTATTGGCAAGACAATCAGAACTCGCTAGTCTCTTCTGCGATAAAGTGGGACGCACCCAAGACTACGTTGAGGGGCCACCTCATTGCTTATGCGGCTATAAGGAAAAAAACTTAAAATACAGAAAAGGTGAAGCTGAAGTATCTTGCCTGGACCAACAACAACATAAACAGTAGCCAAATCAAGATAATTGGATTTTACTGAATAGTGCTAAAGCCAAGCTTAACTTAGACTATATAGAACATACCAAGAAATTATTACTTTACACTAAACAGCGCTACTATGAGTTTGGTAATTAAACCCAGTCGCCTCTTGGCCTATCAGTTAAAAAAGGAGCAGAGTGAAAGAACTATAAAAGCAATTAGGACATCTGCTGGCAACACGACTTTTGATCCCCAGGACATGATGATGTTAGGAGCTCTTTAAATGCCCCTTTCACCAGGGACGAAATTTGGCATGCCATTCAGTCAATTCCATCCGGTAAATCTCCTGGCCCAGATGGGTTTCCTATAGTTTTATAAGCAGTTCTGGCTTGAGCTTTGCCCTATTTCTAATGCAGGTGATAAATAATCTTTTTTAGACGAATCCTTTGCCTGAATCCTGGTCATTGGCAATTATCAGTCTGCTTCTGAAAAAGACAAAGATCCAACAAATCTTATCGCCCAGTTAACCTACTCAATGTAGATTATAAAATTATAGCCAAGTCCTTAGCTCGACGGCTTGAAAATGTTTTACCTTTTATCGTCAACCCAGACCAAACCGGTTTCGTGAAATCCAGGTACGGCTCAGACAATATTCGAAGAGTTCTAAATATTATAGATCATTTAAATTTCTGAAATTTTCAAGAAGGAATCTGCCTTCATTGTATCCCTAGATGCTGAAAAGGCATTTGATAGGGTGGAATGGCCTTTTCTTTTTGCAGTCTTAGAGAAAATACAATTAGGAAATTATTTTATTGAGTTGGTCAAACGCCTACATTCTAATCCTATAGTTTAGGTTAACACTAATAGATCTAATAGATTTTCAGTAAGCAGAGGTTGTCGTCAAGGCTGTCCTCTTTCACCTTTGTTATTCTCTTTGGTTATCGAACCATTGGCGGTTGCTGTAAGAACTAAAAGTAGTATACATGGTATTAAAATAGGGCTGGAAGAACATCGTATATCTCTATACGCAGATGCTGTTCTATTGTATTGAAAAATAAAGTAATTTTTCAGGATACAAGATCAATCTGGATAAATCTCAAGCTCTAT
>JAQMYK010000010.1:13362372-13389474 GCA_030014345.1 Clarias buthupogon
TGCATGCACATGAAAATAATGCATAGGCTCACTGATCCAGAACAACAAGAAGAACAATAAAAAAATTGAACGGAAAAACGTGGGAGTAATTTATTCTCATTTCACCTTTTCTGTCTCTCAGTAAACATTCTGTGAAGATATTTATCAAGGCGTTTGACAGGTTTCATGAACGCGTAGGTGTAAAAAAGTCTTTAAATATCGCAGATTACGTGTAGGCAGGGCCTGAGATGACTCAAACACAATGAAAAAATCGACAACTAAGAAGTAGATGGGTGGATTAGTTATTGAATTAAATGTATTGTATGGGGGTGTTTTATTTTTAGAAACCACTGGTCAGGTTTAATCTGGAGTGGATTACGCGTACTAATGATGCAGCAGAAAAATGCAGCAGAGAAAAGGACCGATACGACGAAAAAAAGAAATTATTTTTAAAGTTTCCCTTTAAGCTTTAATTTAAGACATCCAGGATTTCCAGAACCATGAGGGTCAGGTCCAAGTATGTCGGATGTCTTGACTTTTCACCCAGATCTCATGACAATGCTTTTTGATTATAATACGGAGCAAGCTGTGCGTTTGGCAAGTTTTTGTGTCCCTGCATCACATTTCCAAACAAGCCATGGAAACAGATTGCGTGCAGAGGGACCGACTGCGCCCGTCTGTGTCCCACTGGGGTTCCATACTTGCCCAGTCAGCTGTGAGGTCTCTACCCCCCACCCCCCAGTTCAACAGACATGACCGTGGCCTGGTGAAAGGTTCGAGCGGAGGCCCGGGCTCACAATGGGACGTACGGGCTGGGGATGGTGTCAACAGCTGGCCCCCGCAGCCATCAGGGACCATCGCTCCATTCTCAGGCGGTCTGTGAGTTCTTCCCCCTGCGTCCCGGAGCAAAGCGTGCTCCTCCTGCTGCCGCTCCCCACATCCGTCATCATTACTAAGTCGGAATGGAAGCTCGGAATTTGAGGAAGAATGCGTTTGCGGAAGGAAACAGAAATGAGTAGTTACCTCTAGAGTCTTTTGCTCCGAATCGTTCGTTCTTTTGTCACGTGACTCCCATAGACGCCATGCAGTGCAATGGGTTCGACTGAACAACTAGGACTAGAAGACTAGGTGACAAAAGAACGAATCATTCGGACCAGAAGATATGAGAGATGAGCTGCTCATTCTGTTTATCATAATATGTTCTTTTAGCTGCATTGTAATATTTTCATTAATGAAACTATAACCAAAAGTTGTGTATCTAGATGTGTTGGGGGTCTGTTTATTGAACATGTAACATTTATTTTTATTTCTGATCAAAAGAGCGAAATGGACTAAATGACTCAAAAAAAGATTCGTTCATTTTGATGAACGAGATTCAAAGAACCGAGTCACTAAAATGATTCAAACTTCCCATTACTAGTGATAACAGCACTGGGTGTTTTTCCAGAAGTGATCCAAGTCTGTAAAAACCCGGCTAAAGTCATTTTTGATAAATTAATTTATTAATTTATTTTTTAATCACAAAACGGACTTAGCCAGGTTTTCACCTGCCGGCCAAAACTTGCATTCCAAACCAGTCACTAGAGCACTTTCAGCAAAAAAAAAAATCACATAAAAGATAATGTTACATCATGTTAATTAACACTTCATAATTAACACTTCATGATTAATATACAAGCCAACTTGCTTATGCTTAAGCAGTATCACACGAGAAGGAGTGCTGTTGTGCTTGAATATCAGCACTGCTGTGATGCCTCAGTCTGCGCCCTCGTGCCTGTCAACAGCCGTGCTGATATTCCAGCACAACTGCACTCCTTCCTGCGTGATAAGACTTATTTGGTTGATATATTTTCACAGGGCAATACGCTCGCGAATCCTGCTACATGATCAACACAATTATGTCAATTAATTGATATTTTGTTCGGTTTATTGAATCGATGGATCCGAATTGAATCACTCATTTAAAATTCTGAAGGTGTTTTATGAAGTATAAACAGCTAACGATGTTCAATTGACCAAAATTCTTAAAAATATACCAAAGCTTTCGCAAAAACAAAAGAAAAAAATAGAAGCCTCTTGCAATACTGCCACCTATTGGACTGGAGAAGCTAAAGAAATATCAAGACCATCAATCATTGTTCAGTATTTAATCATTTTAGAAGTTTTTAGTACTACAAAAACCTGTAGGGAATATAACTGTCGGAGACAAATCAGTAAGCAATAGTGCTATTGAATTACGAATCTGCTAATAGCACTAAAAACAAAGACTCAGTTTCATTTATTCGGTGA
This sequence comes from Clarias buthupogon, assembly GCA_030014345.1. Taxonomy (NCBI): domain Eukaryota; kingdom Metazoa; phylum Chordata; class Actinopteri; order Siluriformes; family Clariidae; genus Clarias; species Clarias buthupogon. The sequence continues at coordinate 13,364,641 of JAQMYK010000010.1, forward strand.
GGTCAGACAATTACAGCTAAAAGTATTAGCTGAAGGCATAAACACAGACTGCATGTCAACTTGATACTCTACATCGAAAACATTATCGAATAAGGATAACGTCATGACTTTCACAAGGCTTCAATTCCTCAATCCTTCCTGTTCCATTTAACAAACACGATTATGTCGTCTCTTATTTAGTGTTAGATCACCTTCTGCTTCTATTTCATCCAAGTTTTTCCATCCAGATTTCTAGACAAACCAAAACACGAGACATGAGGTTAGGGTCAGAGGAGATGTCCCTCACACAGCAGGAGAGCCAAATGAGTTTGTGATTTCAACATCCTACAAAAAAAACATGCCCATCCAGGAATTTGGAATTTGCCAGTAATTTGATTGAGCGGTGCAAATGTCTTTTCAAGGATTGCAGTTGCCCCGTGCTCAGCATCCCGTCTAATCCGTTTGAGTATATTGTCCAGCTCAGGATGAATGAATGCCCTGGAGGCGCGTGTCGGCTGCCGGGGTGATCCCCCGCGTCTGAAAGTGTGTGCAAACAGCAAGAGCAGAGGAAGGGCCGGGACATGATACCTCAGACATAAGGCGTCCTTCTGCTGGTCCTTTGATTAGAGAGGAGCTGCTGAGTAAATGGGATTTGGAAGTTTATCTACCCCCCCCCCCCCCTCCTCCCTCCTCTCTGTCTCTGCGCTGGCCATCTCAGCTGGCCTTTGTACAGGTCGGTGTAGGCCACCACCCCCATGCCATGTAGCCTTTGTCCTGACACTGGCTCTCTCTGTTCATTTCGTCATGATACGCTGAATGGCAGCAGGTTCAGGGAATCGAGTTACCGTGTTACAGTGTGAATCAGTATTGTGTTTATATTGTGTTTATCCAATATTCATTGTTTTTAAGGTTATTATATGAGGGATGTTTAAGTCGAACCAGGAGAATGAAATGAAGTCATTAAACTGACTGACATTTGCAGGAATCTTGAAGCACAGTACGCTGATGAGACTCTGAGCCGCAGTAAAACATTTTAAAGAAGGCTGTACCTCCGTGAGGGACGATGTGGCTCAGAGAGTGAATGGAACACCTGGTCATAATTGGCACTCCTGATTAATATCAATGGATAAATTGTCATCAACTTGCGCAAAAGACACAGATACTGTGTCTGTGGGAACACGCAATCATTCACCAACACCGCTTGTATATTACAGGAACTCGGCTAGAAGTTATTACCACGTCCCCATACGGTCCTGACTTTGCTCCACATGTTCGGGTCATTAAAGGAGTTCCTGGTGGGCCAGCGGTTTCAGACGTGAAGCAGGCAGTCCTATCACGGCTCCAGCGTACTGAGCAACCTTTTTACCTTGATGGAAAACAAGCACTAGTGAATTGCTGGGATACGCTTTTACTCTCAGAACTCTATGTTCCGCTTTGACTTGAACACCCCATGTAAGATCAAATAATATAATTTAGCCTGTTTTATAAATTCTTTTTTTTATCCACATTTTAAACCTCAGGGTTCTCCTGGCTGTTAATTTCCCTGTTTTCTAGAAATGAATGTTTATGAACTTTGAAACATTATCTGCCAAGACCGTTTCAAGCCTGAAATCAGTTATGACTAATAATAATAATAATAATAATAATAATAATAATACATAAAAAATAACATTTAATGGTCTATTGTAGTTTTATAATAGGACTATACTTTTGACTATATTGCAGATATTTTAACTTGCTAAAATGGCATTTTTTTGTAGCTCCTAGATTAATCAAATCTTAAATAGCATTTTTAAAACGGGCATCTTTACATTAAATAAATAAATAAATAAATAATAAACCGACAAGAAGCTGCTGATGAAAATTTTGTACAGTCAAAAAGATTTATACACACACTTCAAGAAAAGAAAAACTTGTATAAATATTTTAATACTAAATTTATTGCTATATGATAATATAATAATAATAATAATAATAATAATATGATATTACTACTTCTATATTAATATAATATACAGTACATCATGCAAAAAAAAAATTCCTGAAGAGTGTGTACATTCGTGGCTGACACTTAAAAATCTAACATTTATTAGATACAATTTCTTTATTTAAAATAAAAACATAGTATTACTTCTATATTTTTTTTTTACTCTGTTGCTACACTATTTATCGCTGTATATATAATTGTGATAAATACAGTGCATCGAAGAAATGTTTCCAAGGATGGTGATATAGTAGTTTGTTGTATCTCACACGTCTTGTTGAAATGCTTCGAGCATCACGAGACGTGCTGGAGATGGGAATTTGTTTTGTTGTTATATTTTTGTTCAATTATATTCTTGTTGTTATTATTATTTTTTATTATTAATATTAATAGTAGTAGTAGTAGTAGTAGGAGTCTTTTCATAATTTCATAAGCATCAGTGTATTCTTCTATGTTTGAAAAAAGGTAACTCGTGCATGGTCACATTTTAAAATGCAACAGTGTAAATTTCTGCTACATCAGCGAACCCCACGCCTGAACAAGCCAGCCCGGGGCATTTGATAGCCTCCAGCAGTTGGTGTCATGAAGACACCTGTTTACGTTGGCCCACCAAACAGATGGTCGTCAGTTAGCTGACCCTGAGGAGCGCCTCGGCAGCTGAGGATCAATTAGAAAGTCACCGTGAGTCAGGACACGTGGCTCTAGTCCTTCCTTCCAGCTTCACCCTCAACCTGATCACAGCGTGTGTGTTTAGGCTTTTGTTCAGGTGTGTGAGAGCTGCTACAGTAGGCTGACCAGATGCTTTTCATCAGGAAGCAACACATTCTATTTCATTTCCCTTCAAACAAAAAACACACACATGCAAGTTGCCATGGTGATTTGAGGACAAGTGTGTACTTTTAAATTTTTCACGGTGTAGTTTGTTATAAACAGTCGTACCCCTCACCTGCCGCTCTGATGTTTGTTCCATTTCTGAGAAACCACAGTGTATTCAGGGTAAACGTCATCTCGTCTGAAGTCGCTCCCTTTGTCTGAGCGAGAGACTCTGTCATCTTCTTTCTATATACACTATGATACTACACTCTTACTCCTACACTCTTCCTGTGATCTCGTCAGTGAGCACTCTTTAGCCCGTCCACTTATTTACTAAACTAGTCCATAGAGATGAGTTCTTCTGAAATCTGACGCATGCTTTTTCATCATGAGGGGGGAAAAAAACAAAAAAAAACAATCAAACAGGGCGTCTGGAAAGTCAGGAACTGATGAGGAGATGCAGTGCAAATACAAACATCTGGATATGTTAAGCAGAATTTGCAAAAAGCACGATGCATAGAAAATGCACACGATGAGATATACTGGATATACAGTAGTAAAAAAAAATTAAGTATATGTAGATTTAGTCTCAATGGATTTTCAATAATTTAATGTTTAATCAGAATCTGAGAAATCTCTATAGAATATTCTGCTCAAACTAATAAAGGAACACTTGGTCCTAGTTTGACCTCATATGTGTATGTGTGTGTGTTTCAAGTGAAAACATGGACTTAAGTGTCTCTTAAACTTTTTAAATAGTACACCAACAAAAGTTATACACTGTAATATTTAGTTGGACTGCCTTTTACTTTGATTATGGCACAAATTCACTGTGGCATCGTTTTCATAAGCTTTACTGGATGAAACGTCACAACATTTATTTTCCGTCCATTCGTCCCTCCAAGACGTTTTTATCGATGATGGGAGATGATCGGGCCGCTGAGTAAAGTCTTCTCCAACACATTCTCAACAGTTTTAAACCCTGGACTCTCTGTGGTGGTCATGTGTGAAAATGATGTCTTATGAACACTTCACAATTTGAGGATGATGATGAATCCTGGCATTGTCATCTTGGAAAATACCCGTGCAATCAGGAAAGGGAAAAAAAAATGTGTTGATGGAAAATCCTGGTCATTCGGTATATTAAGGTAGTCGGCTGACTTCATTTTTTGGCCGCGTAACATTGGTGAAGCGACGCCAGATCAGAACACACTGCGCACACAGGCTTGTACAGTAGGCACTAGGCATGATGGGTACATCACTTCATCTGACATCTTCTTACCCTGATGCCCTCATCACTCCGGAACAAGAGCCAGACCACATGAGGTTTTTCAAAAATTGAGATTTTTTTCCTGATTAGTTGATGATCAGTGATGTTCTTTTACTATCAAACATAGCCACCAGTTCTGCTGTTTTTTTGTTTGTTTCGCCCAACTTTTAATGATTAACTTTTGAAAGATTTATTCAACCACAATTATATTTCTCCCACCCAGTTTTAATAACGTGTTTCACACTTCTTGTAACTAACCCACTCGTACTAGCTTGCGCAATCTCCTTAGTTGTTTTCTTTGCTTTGATGCAGAACAATTATCTGACGCTTCTGAAACAGAGTGACATCTTTGCCACAACCACAAGATATCTCTTCTGATATGGTCGTTTAAGAAATGAGCAGCTACTCACTGCATCAGTTAGAAGTTCAGAAATAGAAAAATAAATAAATAAAACTTCTTTAATAAATCATTTCACAAATATACAATGAGTTTGATGGTGGACTGTTGAAGCGAGTTGGTGTTAAAGCGGTCTGTGGAATTAATTTCAGTTTCAGGACACCAGGATCTCGGTTTTAGTCAGGGTTTTAAAAAGCCCACAAATGCAATTTCGTGCAATTTATTTCCTCGATATTTACAGGTCCTGTATCAGCAGTAAAATGTTGTTTTTTATGGCGTCCCTTTCAGTTTATCGGCTCAGAAGGTAGGTGATAGAAAGTCGTACAGTTCGGGTTCAACCGCTTTGATGTCGTTCCAGGGGGGGAAAAAAACAAAAAAACACTGCACGACAGTAACCTGGCGTTGTTTTGAGAAGTCGGTGACGTTTCAAAAGAGGAAGTAGATGATGCCAGGTTTTGACTTAAGGAGAAGCGGCTCGTCACGCTGGCCTCTCGTCTTCGAGAAGAAAAAAGAAAGCGTCATATTGTGGAAGTGTGTCTCAACAATGAAGATGTCTTTTTCCCTCTATAACTAGGGAAACACACTTATTGTGTGTAGTTGTTCAGATGCCTTACCACACCACCCCACCCCACCTCTCTCCAAACCACACAGACACACTTCGACCCCTCGGAGCACCCTCCCTACCCCCTCCCTCCCCCCGGACACACTCTCTCTGTCCGTCATTCTCCTTTTCTCTCTCTCTTTTAAAGCAACACGCCATGCTTTTAACATAATTTGGCCTATTGTTTAGCGGTGACCCAGCCCCCCCCTAGGCTTCTAGTCAAAGAAAAAAAAAAAAAAAAGGCACAAAGAAGGGTGAGCCAGTGTAGTCCCTCAACTAGCCAGGTGTTTCCCACTGCCGGCCTGCTCCCTAATGGCCGAGGCCTCGTGCTGCAGCTGCCTGCTCAGGCCCTCTTTTGTGTGGCTCTATTGTTGGCCACACACCCCTCGTTGATTCATGGGCCGCACGAGGGAAGACCTTTTGGAATGACAGCCACTGGCTTATCTGCACGCTCCCCCAGTTTGAGTTTGTGTGTGTGTGTGTTCTCCATTGTAAGCCGGCCGCTCTCTCATTGGTCCAGGAGCAGCGGCTCACTAATGGGGGAATGGTATACATTGTACCTCCATCTGCTCCGGCTCTCATTGTCTAAGCCGCCTTCTGCGGAAAAAAAAAGATCTATGGTGCACAGACTCTCTTCCTCAGTTGAAGTGAGCGTTTGAAGGGCCGCTGCACCTCAAACTTGGAACGCTTTACTACTCCTGTTTCAGGTTACCCTTTTTTTCTGGACAAAAGCACAAGCGCACAGGATCTCCAGTTTGTACAAGACAATCCGCCGAAGGAGGTCGATACGGGATACTTTTAAAAAAAAATTATAAAGTTTTTACTTTTACTTATTGAAAGCACTTTCGTTGGGGAACTTTCCAGCCGATGCTTGGGATGCTCCGTCCTGACTGGTGGTGAGTGAGTCTTGAGAACTCTTACTTCTATACAAGCTGTATAGTCTAAAATATAAAATTTCATTTGAAAAGTGCATAGAATCAGCATAAATCTTGAAAAAGAAAATGTGTAATGCCTCTGAGGAAGCAGTAGTGCTACATACTGGTGGAATTTCCATCTCACTCTTTGCAAAGTTGACCTATTTTCTTACATTACATTACAAGTTCCTCTTATATAATATATGAGGCATGCAAGTCCTCGTGCATATGCGGGAGGTGGAGGTTTGTTCTACTTATGTTCTGCGTATACAGTACAGTAGGAACCGCTCTGTGGATGTAGAGAGCATCCCTTTTGAAAATCTTACCAAAGTCATGTAAGGACGTGAGATTTTCTTTACAACTTTGTTTGTAGTCCTATTTAAACCTTATAAACTTGGGGCAAACTATATTTACAACAAAGATTTTATTTTGTTTTGTTTTTGGAGTTCTGCACAGTCCCCAGTTGGGAAGTTGGAAGGTTATACCGGTCTGCATGGCCGTTGGCATGACGGTGAGACGTATTTGCACGCTGGGGTTAAGACAAGGTTTTTGATTGTCACGTGACCACCCTGGGGCGGGGCATATGCAGCAGGCGGGCCAAGCAAGAGCAGGAGGAGGAGGACACCAGTTGCCGTTCCCCCGTGGCCTCAGCAGACATCTGTTGCCCTGCTGGCTGCATCCCACCGGTCCTCATCCTTGCTTTTGTCTCAGGAGAAGCACAGACAGCACATCACGCCCTCCTCCCCCAAGACAACCCCCAAACCCCGCCCCCTCCCAACGCACTAACACACAATAACCGCCAGGACATGCACTGCCTTAGGGACCCCTGGTCTCCCTTACCGCATCTCTGTGGGTTTAACGCTTCTCCATGCCTACGCCCAGACCCCGGGAAAAAAACGACATGTGCTACATATTCATTACAGCATCATTAAGGACACGCGGCTGGGCTGGGCTGGGCTGATGGAGTTTGAAAAATGCCAACAAATCAAATGGAAGTGACGCTATTGGCTGGCAAATTGCCATCTCGACTGCATCAGCCTATAATAATAACCATTTCTTACTTATGACCCGAAAAAAAACTCATTTTAGTTGATAATAATTTGACGTAAAACAGAATCGTTTATACGGTCCATTATTTCTGCTGTTCTAAGAAACAAATATATATTATTTGTACTATATACAGACAGATATAACCTCCCAAATTCCCAGCTGGGGTCTGTGCAAAATCCTAAACTCATCCCAAATTTAGTTAATTCATCCCAAAACAAAATGAAATATTTCTTGTAACAGTTTGCCACAAGTTTATAATGTGAAGAAAGTCTCACGTCCTTACATGACTGCATATGCAAAGTAGAACAAACTTCCACCTCCCGCATATGCACGAGGACTGGCATGCCTCATATATTATACAAGAGGAACTTGTAAGAAAGAAAATAGGTCAACTTCGCAAAGAGTGAGATGGAAATCCCACCAGTATGTACTGTAGCACTTCTGCTCCCTCAGAGGCATTACACTTTTTTTTTTTCCAGGATTCATGTACTTTCCATAATTTAACCACCCTACCCGAGCTTACGAACTAACCCCAGAGGTTGTTTTGAAGACCAGCATCAGATCTTACAATACTTTAATTTTGCATTCCTGGCGAAGAAGGAGGAAGTTTAGTCCGGCCTAGACAAAACACTTTTCATTCTTCAGTCTGGCTTTTGTGGTACGTCTATATACGTCTATACATTTGCATACCGTGGGACTATGCAAAGGTAGTTTATATCTTAAATCGTGTAGCTGGTTTGCCTATAATCTGGGCGTCAGCAGACTAGTGGCAGACTCTTTTGTTATGCCGGGACAAGTCACTCACCTGAACCACCTCCCCTGTCCAACCTACTTTGCTTTTAACCCCTTTTGTTGGGCCAAACTAAATTATTCCCGCTCTGCAGTGGCATTCTGGGCGAGCGTTCTTTAAGCAGCTGCAACCTAGCAACAGTTGGAGACTTTCCAGACCGCCCTTTGTTTGCCTCATCCACCCCACCCCCCTTAAAAAAAAAACCTTCAAATTTAGCTATGTCTTATTAACACTGCGACGAATATCCATCTGTCTCTGTAAGTTACCATTGCTGCCTTCTACTATGTGAAATCATTATTTATTACCAGCCGTGTGTTTGTGTGTGTGTGTGTGTGTGTGTTGTAAGAACAGAATATACTTTGCCGACTGGTTAAACATTTAAAGTCTAATCCATGTAAATATCAGTTCATCACTGAACAAATAAGTAGCCTCGATATTCCCATCCCGCTGGAGCTTCAGAAGGTGCCGCGTAATGACACCTACCGAACGCCGAATACATTTCTCAGCCATCACCTCTAAGAGCTAGGATCAGTCCAACTAGCTCCATCTTCGATGTTTATTTTCCGAAGTGTGATCATCAGACCAATCTCTTTTGTCCCTCCAGGTTCACATGACCAGAACAGTCTGAGGGGTGAGTAACAGTTGGTCCAGAGGTCAGGAGAGGTCACAGGCAGCACGGCGCTGAATGCCCGTGACAGCTTCATGGGCCTGAAGGACCATCTGGATGATGGAGCAGGCCACATCCTCGACCTGGGGCTGGATCTGGACTACCTCCATGTGAAGGCTGTGGACCGGCAGGCCGGTGCAGATGCCCTTTCCAGAATGGACAGGAGCTCATTGGACACCAGCGAGGAAGGAGCACCCAGCTCTGGGAGATGTCCTTCTTCGTCCAGGGGTGACTCGGAAGACAGCTGCGGGTCTGACGCCGAGGTGGAGCGGGGTTGTACGCTCGCCCCGACCGACGGTTCAGCTCGAGCTGTGCATCCGCCTCTGTGCCGCTCTCCATGTCTGGATCTGGATTCTCCAGGGCTGCCGGAAGTGACGCAGGATAATCCAGACGCTGAAAATTCTCTTAAGGAGTACCAGACCAAGTTGGAGTTCGCTCTGAAGCTGGGTTACGCTGAGGACCTGGTCCGATTGGTTTTAAGTAAGCTCGGGTCAGACGCGCTGATCAACGACATCTTAGGGGAGCTGGTGAAACTCGGCAGCAAGTCGGACGGCGACAGCGGCGTGGCGACTTCTTCAACTTCCACTTCGTCTTCTTTAATGTCTTCCGGGTCATCGTCTTCTTCAGCATGTAGCTTTTCAGACTCTATCGATTTGCGCCGCTCTGAGTCGCCGTCGCAGTCAGCCCTGGACGACAAAGATAACCTACGGCCCATAGTCGTCGACGGAAGCAACGTAGCCATGAGGTAACGAAATGCACAACAAAAAAAATAATAAATCCCACATTTTTGCTACTAAATGTTTAAAATAAATGATTGGTGCAAGGTTTTTTTTTTAGGCATAGAGCATCTTTCCCACTTTATTATGATTAAGGTTTTGTTTAGAATTGACACTTTTGCCTCACTCATCAGACTTTTAAATGTAAACCTAAAATTAGATTTTTGGGATGCGCCAGTAGATTGTTGCATTTTTTCAAATACTGTCTTGAACATAAGGAAAGCTTCTGAACGCTTAATTTACTCAAAGGTATCAAATTACACATTAATTCTTCCCCCCAGCATGTTACTTCCACCCTGTGAGACTTCCTTGCATGTTAAATGTCAGTGTGGGTTGATAAAAAAGGGTCTTAACGGAAAGTGCAGGTGTGATCTGGCAAGTACGGTATTTTTCAAAGTAAGTAAGTTAAAGTAAACGAGCGTATGCGAGCAGCAGGAAACCTGCGAGTGTTTACTGAGACCGCAGCATTGTGTGATTGAACCTTGTTGATCTTCTATGCTGATGTTGTCTCGTTCGTGATTCATCACTTAGATCATGAAACCCGCCACGCCGGTCTACCACAGGTGCTCGCGCCGGAATGTTTCTTCTTCAGGTGCTGACAAGTTGCGATCTTGTGCAACGCTCATTCAAGTTTACACAGAAACTGGATGTTGTTTTTTTTCCTGACAATTTAGATTTTGGTCAATGTGTACTGGATTCTTTTGGGTGGTAGTTCATGTTGTGGTTCCTCTATAATCGTACACATGGTTACGCATGAAACTATTCTCACATTGGCAGGCCGCACAGCATCCTGTGTGATAGGAACAAATTATTTTTATAAGTTTATTTAGGATTGTAATGAAGTCTAGGGGTAAAAAATCAATAACGAATTGGGATTTCAGAAATCGTCATACAGAATGGCAATACACCTCGAATAGGCACCTGTGATTCTCATCCATAATGTTTATTGCTGTGTGTAGATAAAAACTTGAGTGCTGTCAGAAGAAATTTTCTGCTAAAACATAGAACTCGCTGCTTGGTAAAGTAGATGTATAATAAGAAGAGATAAGAGAAGTAACCTGTTAAAAAGTAATATGCTAGATTTGGAATAGTGACTTCAAAAGTCTATATAGTACTACAGTGCAAAAGTCTTTGGCATCCTGTGTTTTTAGTATAGGTAGTCCCCGACTTCAAACGTTCTAGTTGTGAATATCCGCAGATACGAACAGACCGCGGTTCTATGTCCGAGTACCTCCTGTGTATTGTACAGAAAATAGACACTGCAGTGCACCAGATACCAATATTTACATTTATATACAACGTTTTCAGTGTGTAAGTGAATGTATAAAATGTCTAAAATCCGTCATATTTTAGAGTGCTTGTGGGGGTGAGAGAGAAATTTCAATCAATCAGTACGGGATGGTAGAAATTGTCTTTCCTGTATAGCTGTCCTGATGGTGTATAATCCAAATTTCGAGAAAATCCTTAACAAAACAGAGTTGACAGTCCAATACGGTGGAAAACAACTCGTTCGGGGTTCCTCTCGCGACTTAAAGGTGCAGAGACAACATTTACATTTGACGTGTGGAAAACCTTTTCTTAGGCACGTTTACAGTTTTCCGCTGGGGAAAGCGGACAGATTTGCTCAAGTGGATTGGTATGCTTTACGTTGTATATTCGTGTCAAAGGCATACAAGACTCACTTTGTCAGACTTAAGAACAAATCCGACAAATCGTTCATAAGTCGAGGATTACCTGTACGAACGTTGTTATAGGTTTTTTTTTTTTTTTGTTACTTAATTATTGAGTAAAAAAACAATTCTGATGTTCAAACATCTAGGGGTAAAAAATCAATAACGAAACATGTTTGGAGGGATCTCCAAACATCGTCACACCAAATACTGACTTTTGTTTCATTAATTATTGTTTATATAGTTTTTAAAAAATATATATATTAGTACTTTAGAGTACTGTATATATTTTTTATTCCTAGGAATCTACTAGCATAAATCTATGAACTTATAATCTCTACTTATTTACTTCAAATAAAAATCCCTAAAAACTTAAAGTAGGATTTCAGGTCATTGGTTTTTATTCGCACGATAATATTCTCAGTGATTGTTCATATTGTTGGTTGAATTACTAGTTAAGCTAGCGTGCAGGCTCTGTAGATAAGTATCATGTATCTGTTAAGTCAGGCCTGATAACACTACCAAGACATACGTGTGGTTTTACTACAAACTTATTTAATTAACATTTGTATACAGTCTTTTAGTCTGCTATAAGGTAAAAATTTATTTTAATCGGAACTAAAAGGCCCAAACTCGTTCGAGATGAAATGAAATGACCTCACATTAATGCTTTTACAGTTGAACGAGTATAAACCCCCACAGTCATGCTCCAAAGCCTTCTCAGAGGAGTGGAGGTTATGATTAGAGCATATGTGATTCAACAAGAACATATGGGTATGATGGTCAGCCGTCCACAAACTTTCGGACATATGGTGTAGGTTCAAACTTTTCAGTATATTTTGTTAAATCATAAACCGATCTCAGTATTTAAAAAAACTAAAATCTCCAAACCATTTGAAAAAAAAAAAAAACCTATATGTCAAGAAAATTGTGAGAGTGTGCACTTTTGACGGAGTCTGTTTCTCAGCAAAACCTCAAGATGTCTAGAAAAAGTGATTGTAGGACTAATATATCCACCCACAGACCTGTAAAAGCGAGAAACACATCAGTAAGCGGAACCAATTGTTTTAAAGTGATTTGTCAAGATCCCTTTGATGAAGTGAAAATTGCTGAAACGTATTTTCCTGTTATTGCTTCATCAGTTTCTCAACTCTACCTTCCCCAACATCGGCGTACATTCCTACCTGACGACTAGAGCACGCTAAACTAGCACTGTTGAATCTTTCGCGAATTGATTAACACTTTTTCTTTGATGTGTGAGGAGCTGATTTGAATAAATTAAAAACAAACAAAAACAGTTTTTGTTCTTCCGTAGAGTACGATATAACCGTCACAGACAGGCAAAATAAGTGCGAGCTTTGATGGAGGTTATGAAAATGTGATTTTGTTTTGTTTTTTCTTCAAATACATTGCAATGGCAATTTTTCCAATATATTTTTTTAAACAGAAAGTATATGAAACACACCTTTATACCTTTTGGAGTGTATCTGTTTACATGCATATAGAGCTCCACTTGATGTATTCTCTCTCTCTTTTTAATGTTGCAGCCATGGCAACAAGGAGGTGTTTTCTTGCCAAGGTATTCAGCTTGCAGTGGACTGGTTCCTTGAACGTGGACACAAGGACATTACAGTGTTCGTACCGGCGTGGCGGAAAGAGCAGTCCCGACCTGATGCTCTTATCACAGGTAAAGTCCACTTCTCACACTGCAGTTTAGTCCACAAGTCTTGGGTGTACAATCTTGTCCTATAATAATTAAGTTCTTATAGTTCTCAGTTCATTTGGATCCAAAAAAATCACATTTTGGGCTTTATCAATCCAAACATCACATTATCCCATGGACAAGTTATACCTTACATCTTTTTGTTTTTCTTTCTATCCGTTCAGATCAAGAGATCCTGAGGCGACTGGAGAAGGACAAGATCCTGGTCTTCACACCCTCCCGCAGGGTCCAGGGCCGTAGGGTGGTGTGCTATGATGACCGCTTCATCGTCAAGTTGGCCTACGAGTCGGATGGCATCATCGTCTCCAACGACAACTACAGGGATCTGGCCGTGGAAAAGCCAGAGTGGAAGAAGTTCATTGACGAGCGACTTCTCATGTACTCGTTTGTCAATGACAAGTGAGTCTTCCTGCCATTCTATTATTCATATGTGCTTTTTTTTTATGTATAGTTTTTATACCTGCCTAATCACGTTTGATCGAAGCTGTCCACTAGGGCTGCACGATTTTTCCTTCTCTCACACAGTTTTAGGTAGTTTGTTATTAAAAACCTAGTTTACAGTGTAGAATTCATCTTAACTCACTTGCAGTAAAGTCGGCAGGTTTAATTATCTAATACTTTAAGTTACAGCCCAATTAGAACTGCACGTGCCTGTCACTGATCAGACAATAGTGTGTATTTTAGTTTTTAGCATGTGTGTGTGAGAGACATTTACCACCATATGTTGATAAAAAATAAAACAGATGCATAATCAACTTATGCCATGATAAACTGGAGAAAATGTAACACCCCGTCCCATAGGTACGTACTGTAGGTACGTTTCGTCCTGCTTCACTGCCAGTTTTGGCGTGGTGATCACGTTTCCAGTCTTTTCTCGCGAAAAATGAAACCTTGCATTTTTCGGTGGTCCTCGCGAAAACTCATAAAAAAATTACAAACTGTCTAACTGTCATTGTAATTGACTCTATCAATTTTTCAGTCCCAAACTTTTGAGCGGTAGTATACGTACTTTAAAAAAAATATTTTTACTACACACATTTAGCATAGATAAATAACATACAGAAATAACACATTTGGTTTTAGCACCCTTGGAGACACATTCCCCAGTATTTTCCTTCTATTGACTCATATCGCCTAGGCTGTGGTTTATAACACCTAGATTGTGGTTTTGGTAAATGAGATAAACACTGCCTCGCCAAAATAGACTGGTATTTCAGAAGAGTCCTGTATCGAGCAACGAAGAAAAGAACAACAACAACAGGGGGTTTGAACACATTAATTATTAAAACTTCAGAACTGTCAACTTCTTGCAGTAAATGTGATCAGGGGAAGAAAAAAAAAAAGTTGCATTGTGAAGAACAGTTGATATCGAAAGTAAGAGCTTTACCATGAACACACAATATGACGAGAAGTCGCAGGTTTAAAACTAAACAGCTGTGTGTGACCAGAAGATAACCACTTGTTAGTGTGAAGGTTTTTTTTTTTTTTTTGCAAGTGTATGTGAGGGTAAATCGGGACATGGTGTGTGAATATGACATGTTTCCACATAGCTAAAGCTTATTCATCAACAGCTTGTTTCTACTCATGTATTAAAATTTTCTGCACACTATAATAAGTGGCCTATAAGTTTCAAATCATGTTAATGTTTATTTGAGATATATATAAATATGCAAAATGTAATCTATTTTTTTGTTGCAAAAGTTTCTGTTTAAAAAAAAAAAAAAAACCCTGTCCTTCAGGTTCATGCCTCCTGATGATCCCCTTGGTCGCCATGGCCCCAGCCTGGAGAACTTCCTGAGAAAAAGGCCCATCATCCCAGAACACAAAAAACAGCCTTGTCCATACGGTAGATACTTACTGTATATCCTTCTGTTCTTCAGCTAAATGCTGCCATTCAGTCAGCTGTTAACTAGATCAGTGCAAGCGTTGGATACATGAAATACATCAAATAATTAGCACGTATTTTATTCCCCATTGTGATACCGAAAGGTGTCCACTTTTAAAATTTTCAATGCGGCAAAAAAACCCGTTGTGATGGATGCATTTGTTGTTGGTTCCTTTAGGAAAGAAGTGCACCTATGGTCACAAGTGCAAGTTCTACCACCCAGAGCGCGGCACCCAGCCGCAGCGTGCCGTAGCCGATGAGCTTCGTGCGAGCGCCAAGACCTCCACAGCCAAAGGCACCAATGAGTCTGGCCTGGTGAAAAGCCACAGTGTTCCTGGCGGTTCTCGCAATGATAAAACCAGCGACGGGAAGCGCACGCACTCAAAGCGCCAGTCGGACCCCAGTGTCCGCACCCTTTCGTACGGTGACGTCGAGGACAAGCTGATCTCCAAAACCAAAGCAGACTCCCAGAACAGCAGCTTGACGCTGCCCCCCGCACCAGGTGGGCCCCCTTCCTGCCACGCTCACACGCAAGACCAGAGAGAACAACTGACGTGCTTCTCCAAAAGTCACGCAGTGCCAGCTTTCCCTCAAACAGACTCCTACCCCACCTGCGAGTCTCCAGACCTCAGCTACTACTCCCTTGTCCGTGGCTACTCCGGGCTCAGCATGTCCACCCAAAGGAGCCCGGAGCGGTCTTTCCTGTCGGACATGGACGCACGGCTCAGTTCTGTGGCGTCCGACTGCAGCAGCGAGGGCAGCGCCAGCTCCGATTCCTATGGCACGGTGCCTCCTGGTGAGCGCTCCTGCATGAGCTCGCCTGACTCGCTGCTGGACGATGGGCTGAAGTGTCATCACTACCACCACCTCCACCACCACCGCAGGCAGTACCCACTGCCCATGGTCCTGCCACCACCACCCCATCACCACCACCAAAGCCGTGTGCTTTCCCCAATCCCGTCGACTCACCCAGGGTACCATCACGGGATGGCCCGAGGACACAGCTTCACGCAAGACGACCAATCTCCAGAGCCCCACTTCAAGCACTCGGTGTCCTACATTGGCCCACAAGTCCAGCACCAGATGATCAGCGCCAGATCCAGTTGTCCTGGAGAATACCCTCCTCAGAGTTCGCCACTAAGTCGAGGCTTGGCATCCACACGCCTGGACAGCGTGTCTGATTCCAGGCTTTATGAGCGCTCACCCCTGTTGGCCAGAAAGCCCTTCCCAGACCAGGAGCGGATGGCCAGCTGGGAGCCTTACTATCAGCAGCCCTGTTACGAGCCCTTCACCTTTCAGAGCCTTCCAGAAAACAGGCAGCAAGGTTGGCGGGTTCCTTGGGGACATCCTTCTCCTCCTCATCCATCCCATTCTTCCCACCAGCACCAGGAACCACCTGCCCTCGGTCGCTACCAGGAATTGCGTGAGAAGGTGTTCATCAACCTGTGCAACATATTCCCCACCGAGCTCGTGCGCCTGGTCATGGGCCGGTATCCTCACGTCACAGATGCCCAACAGCTGGCAGCCGCCATCTTGGCTGAAAAGAGCCAGACTGGGTATTAAGAACCGATTGAAACCGTAGCAAATATATCGAGTATGGATCACAGAGGCATCTCCTAGGGATAGTCCAGGCCTTGATAGGTTATACAGTGCTTCCGTTTGGAGGTTTTACAAGGTTTTTTTTTGCTTTTTAATGGAAACCTGTAAACATGGGTGTCGTGAGGACGAGTCACGTCTCACTTGGATTGTTTTCCTCGAAGTTGTAGCAGTGGAGAGCCATAACTGCTAGTAGCAATTTTGTCTACCTGAAGTGTGAATGTGGAAATGAGTGTTACATTAATTTATTTTAGACTATGTTACCAAGAAGGTTTTGCTTTATGTTGATGCTTTATTTTCAGGTGAGCATGTACTGATTCACAAGGCACTTTTTTTTTTACATTGCTGTTTATCAAACGTAACGTTTGATAACTTATGTCAATCAAACAAGAGCTGATGGAAGGCCAGACGATTTGTTGGAGCGATGACGCGATCAGGTCGTTTGAAATTCGGGTCCACATCGAAAAATAATAAATGACCAAATAAATATCAAGCAAAGGGCAGGACCCTATCTGCTTTTTTCTTGTGACAAGGAAAAACAGTTCGCTCCATCACTTGAGGGGGAAAAAAAAACCAAACAAGTGGTGTGTAAACATTTACTCCAAATTTAAACTGATTTAAAGTCAGTTTAAAGACATTCCTATAATATCTGGCCTTTCATAATCCTTGTGATATAATGCCTACTCTCACTTGAACTTTTTTTATATTTAGATTTTTACGTTTGCTTTGCAATTCTCGAATCACGAATCATCGATTCTTTGGGGGGGGATAAAGCGCCCCGAGGTGCGCGGCTCAGTGAAGTCCTGAGTCTCCGAGTATTGTTTTATTAGTGTAGACGTTTTTAAATTATTATCATTTTGTTTTCATTATCAGGTATCATTTACGCTTTTGTCATCGTGTGTTTCGTTGTGTTACAGACCTTTATTCATGTGTGGATGGTGTGGTCATATGCTCGTCTGTTACGTCTGGGAACTTCATCAACCATTTCGCATCATGTCGCCAGTGTTACTTAGTGTTACAGTAGATCCAGTGGCAAGGTTTCCCCAAAAGGCACGTTTTTTTGTTTGGTTTTTTAAAGAAATGAAGAATTTTCATTTGTACATAGCACTTTTCGGGAAACTTCTGTCATCATCCTTAGCCACAGGTGTAGTCGTAGGTGAGAGAAGACGCCACCGGTCTGTCTTTGTACCTTAGTTTTAGTAAGGGACGTCTCTGGCTTCACGCAACACGCCGCCGTCACTCGTCGTCTCTGTCCCGGTGCCGTACTAGCAGTTACGAGAGGAAAAAATTAAAATAAAAAACCTGATTGGGTGAGAAGATTTTGTGAGTGCAGGAACTCTCGCCGAGACGTGTTTTTTTTTTTTTTTTTAATCTGTTACTGACGTGACTTGTGGTAGCCAGAGAATACCTGTCCTTGTTGATACAAATTGTATCTTTTTTTTAACTTAAAAAAGAAAACCAGAGACATTTATATACATATTATTAATCTATGGATAAAAAATATATATTCACACAGTTATGTACAATATGTAGTACTTGTGTAATTTAAGATATTTTTGGCAACATTTTATCATTACTTCAAGGAAAACGGTTGAGGTTGACGTTTCCTTCTTTTCTTTTTTTTGTTGGATATAAAATTTTAAAAAAGAGCATCAAATGCATCTTTTAAAAAGGATGGAGGGTAATGATGTAATGGATATTTACTATTTTATTTATTTATTTTCTTTGGAAGGCAAAGGGTTATTTATGGTCTATTCCTAGAATTAATAATAAGTGGGATTCTTTTTGAAAGGGGGGTATGAAATTTTTGTTTTTTACAATTTTTGAGGCAAAATGTTCAATTAGTTTTTCCGTCGATACGGTTCTCAATGGTTTTCCAAAAGCTTTATTAGTGTAATGATTGTATATATGGTGAAGGCAAGCGGACGCTTGCTGTGAAATCCTACGACTGGTTATTATGCCATGACGCTTCTGGAAGACTCTGAAACTAAAAAAAGAAAAAAAATTTTTTTTATTATTTTTTTTTTTTTTACATTTTCTCAATTTTGCCTGCGGAAGGAAGAAAAAAAAATCAATCGCTTTTTGTTTTACCCGAAAAAATATTATCCGATGCATTTCAAGAGGGCTGGGCTCTTTAGGGGTAAAATGCTGCCTGAAATATTTGTTAGGCGCACCTTCGTTTTGAAAAATGAAGAGCCTTCCCTCGAGCCAGGTGGCACCATGTGCCATTGTTGGCAGTGGCGTGGGCATAGAGTAAATGCCTCTACACGGCATTGTGCTTAAGACACATCTGAATAATCTGAACCATGTTCAGCTTACGAGTTTTTTCAGGGCCGGCGTTACCGCGGGACGTCCTTAACGCCAGTGCGCGTTAAGAACAAGAACAGCTTGGACGCAAATGCACAGGACGTCATCGACGTCTCGAGTAAACCGGCGCCAGTTTTCATATATAGATACATGTATTAAACTATATAGGAGTTGTTTTTCATTGTGCTGTGCTGTATCGAAGGCTTGCTGTGAGTTAATGTTGCTGCACCGACGTCACACGCTTTCTCCTTCATCAAGAGTCTCAGAGCTTTTGCTAAACCTGCCTCATGGTGGAAATGTACATAGGCTGATTACAGGAACCGTTCCCGTGATGCGCGCGTCCTGATCCGGGGGAACGACGCTCGCTGGGAGACGACTACCGAATCCCGTTTCCACGGGAGGTTGTTGTTACTCCCGGATTGGGGAAACGTAGGCTTTACGCTCAAGGACCAAAGTGAACAGTGAATTAGTCAGCGGTAGGAATTCAGAAGATCTGGTGATAGTGCATTCGTTGGTCAAATGCAAGATAGTCTTTCAGATTTTCTTTTTTTTTTTTAAACAGATGAAGTTATATTGCTGGAGAAGGGAGGGGGTATAGTTTGGGATTTTTATTGACGTACATCAGGGAAACACATGGTCAGAAATTTGTTGTTGCTGCATATCCTGTTTCCAAATGTGTATTTTTATTGAAATAAAAATACCAAGATCAAGTTGATGTTTGTGTTTGGTTTTTTTTCTATTAATTTTCATTTAAATACAAAACAAACAAAAAAAAAAGCAAATGATGCATATTGTATCTTTATTTATTTATTTTTACATATGTAGTCATGGACAAAGCTCGACTGAGATTTCTATGTAACAGAAAGCGATATAAACATAAAAAGGGGGGAATGGAAAAAAAACAAAACAAAAAAAAAAACTATAACTGCAAACATGACAGCTGGTTCCAGAAGCAGCAGTGGCGGCTTTGCTCTGGTTGTTTTTTTTCATCCCCCGAATCACTTCAACGCCAGCAAGCCAAAATCCACCCGAAAAAAAAAAAAAGAACAAAACACACCGTCATGGCATTAAGGTAGCGACCCTTTCCCCTTTAGTGAAAGCTAGCACGCTAAACTCTGGTGGTTCAAATTTATAAAGCAGTTAAAAAAAAAAAAAGAAAAAAAAATTAAAAAAAACTCTTTTTGGAAGCACAGAATTTTCTCTTTCTATGGCAATTTTTTCTGGACACTTGAATTAGACGCTGGGTTTGTTTGAAGCTTTAGTGTCTCAACCACCAAAACCAAAGTGCTCTTTGACCTTTTCTGCCTTCGCTAGCGAAAAATTTAATAAAAATATTCACGCTGCAGGATACAAAAAAAAAATAAAAAATCCAAATTCTTACAGAAAATACTCCATCATCATTAAGATTTTTAGTTTAATTTTTTTTTTAGAACCTTGTATAAATTGTTGGTGGGAAGAAGTTAACAGGAAGAAAAAAACTAAACAAAAAAAAAAAACAATATTAGTGGTCTGCTTTCTCTTCACACAAGATGTGCATGTAACAGGTACGGTCAAGGGAGTTACTATAGAAATAAACAATGCAGGAGATGAATCGTTCTTGACGTGTAAATTTTCTTCTTGTTTGTAGAGAGGGGAAAAAGAAGAAAAAAAAAAGAACCAAAAAAAAAAAAACGTGACACACCTGCCCATTCGAATCTTCAGTTTGTGATTATCCAACACACACACTTTGTAAATTTTGTGATATGAAAGAAGAATGAAACGAAAGACACTTGTTCGAGTCTGCTACGCATGGCCTCGGCACAGTTTCGGCGTCGGGTCGGCTTTGGTATCGTACATCGTTAGCTCTATAGGATCACGTGGTGACGGCGCTGAACAACACTAACTTAATCTGGATATAATACTGAGCTCTGAATTCTTACCGAGACTAATCTCGCTCTCTCACACACTCACACACACACACACGCACGCCGAGATGACTACACACCTCGAGTGGAAAACTGTCTCACCTGTCTCCCGTGTCTCACAGCACGCTCAGTGTTTGACGATTCAGTCTCCACGCTTTACAGTTATGAGGTAGAGAGCCATCCTGATACCAGGACTGATGTTTTCATATGCTCCCCGGCCAGAAAGGATTTCACTATTCACACACACACACCATGCAAACACGAGCCACATACACGCACGCACGCACACACAAACAGAGAGGTAGACAGATCTGCGCGCACTTCACTTCGCCTCGCCTCCCCTCACACCCCGACACCCTTAAGCAGCTGCTCTGTCTGCCTGTCTGACGTGACCTTTGTGAGCCAGCAGGCAGGGAAAACCATCCATATGGAGACTGGACATGAAACACTGGGAGTCTGAACAACACCACCACACTGTGAAACGTCTCAACACGACTTAAACCCACTCCTAAATCGACTCGCGTTTCTCAAAACCAGTGCTCGTAGCCGTGAACGACGTTTCTGCTTCCCTTTGGTGATCCGCAGTTTTGGTTATTTGATTCTTATTGAACGATTCGGTATTTAGCAGGTTTTTTTGCACTTTTATTTTAAAAGTGGAGATGAAAATCCCGAACGAGACCCGCCAACCGTGTTGAAACAACTTTAAAAGCAGTATGTTAATAAAACGGGTGAAGAACTAAAGAAGCTTATTAGATACTTTAAACCCTTTGTTAATCAAACAGTGAAAAGTCTATAATAAAGTGGGTCTATTAAATGAAAAAAAAAAAAGAATTAATGGCCATTCTGATAAAATTTTGATCTATTTTTGCGATTTCCTCTTCATCTCTAAAATGACATTTCCATTTTAGTATCTCTTCTATCATTTACACAAAGAAACAAAAATAATAATTTCAAATGTTCATAAAGATATGATACAAAGCTTGCTCCTTAAATAGATCATTCGAGTGGGAGGAGCTTGAAAACAAGCAGCCTGATTGGCCGAGGGTGAGAGCTTTGGCAAGGTGCGAGGGGAAGGCCGTGCCCACGTCCCTCTAGCTTCTCTGCAGAGTAGAATTAGATCATCAGGCGCCATAAGGTTAAAGGTCATCTGGTGGGATGGGCTGTTTTAAAAAAAAAAAAAAAAAAAAAAAAAAAGAATGAAAGCTGTGCTTGTAAGCCAGCTGCCAAGGCATCAGGGCTGCAGCTTTTGAGAGTGGGGCAGGAGAGTGGGGGGGGGGGGTTTCTGGGGTCAGGGTTCAGAGCTCCTCACATGGACTCGAACTCGTCAATTCGTTGCTTGGTGTTCCCCTGGCGGATCTGGCGCAGCGTCTTGTACTTGTCGCGGCCGGCCTTGACGTTCTCGGCGTGCAGGACGTCGTTCTGCGTCTTCTTAGTGTCGTCCCGGGCCTGTGCCAACTCTGAGCTCAGGGCCTGTGAGGATGGTGTCAGCAGTGTGGTTACGCAAACTGAAGAAATGATGGAAGAATAGAATTGTGGTGACAATCTGAGATGGACTCACCTGGAGCTGCTTCTTGACCCGGTCGTTTTTCTGCGCTTCGGTGAGGCGGTCCTCCTCGTCGTGCGAATTCATAACGCCGTCGTTGGAGAGCTCGGCGCTGGCCTCGGCGCTGCTCTCGTCGTGCTCGTCGTGCTCGTTCTCGGCTGAGCTAGCCGGTACTGCGGCCGTCATCACGGTCTTCAGCTCTTCTTTGGTCTTCTCCAGATCGTCCTGAGCTGAAATAGCCTGGCGAGGACACAATTACATATCGTTAGACTATTATTACAACAACATGTATTTAAAACTAATATATTTGCTTGTACAGTCACCAAGTGAACGACTGTTTAACACTACTGGGATTAATTAATACTGTATATGAGCTTACAGCGGTGGCCAAAAGTATTAATACAAGATATACCATATGCACAAAACATACAACGTCGCCGATTAGTACTCGTCTATCTGGCTGAAGATTTTAACTAATTACAATCAGCCGATTTAGTTAGAACAAATATATTCGGCCGGACTTTCGCTTTCTGTTCACGTCTGCACAAAAATGACTAAAACTCAGGAATTCTCAGGCAAAATGTGAACTTGTGTGGAAAATTTCTGAACATGATCTTCAGGAAGAAATCCATCAGGAATAAATTGAACGAGTGACACCAGAGTACCGCGGACGTCTCTTCTGACTCTACGCCAGGCCGGATGCAGCAGGTTTTGAAGAATAAAAGAAGTTTGTACTCAAATGTTGATTGTTGTAAAGCAATTTTCACTGCACAAAACAACAAATGTATATATTTTTTTACTTGATGAGGTCACTTCTGTCTTAAATCTTTAAGCGACATTTTTCTAAACATTGTTTAGAGAAATGTACCGAAACGATTGTGAACAACTTAAAGGAGGTCTTCATCGAGCTGAAATCTGAATTTTAAATTTGTGTTAGGATTCAGATCTCTATTTATGCAGTTTCCGCAGGTTTCTTTTAGAAACAACATTAAACATGTGGACAGTTTAAACTTTGATGGCGTTGTACTGTATATTTCCTTGTATTTGTATTTAGTCAATCTTCATTACTGGGCTGTAAATGAATGTGAAAGGACTCCGCTTGCTCCGTCATACCGGGCTCTCAGTTCAGGTATTTTACACACACTCACCTCAGATACAGTATGTTTGTATCATAGTGGTGCTTTACGTTACTGTGTTACTTTTTATTGTTGTTGCCACGGTTTCGGAACTTATGGGACAAATATACATTGATCCGTCCAATCATCTTTGAATGCTTGGTTTTCATAATCAGTCTTAAAAAAAATTATAAATTAAAAAATAAAAATAAAAATAAAACGTATGCCATCCTATGCAACGCTTTCGGTTCTGTTTCTTAGTAAACTATCGTGTTGATTGGCTTTGCTAGTCACGCCCATCTTGAGGGGGAAAAAAATAAATTACTGGTGTATTAATTATCCTCATTTATCAGTAAAGCCCAAGGTCTGGATAGAACTGCCACTTGGTCCGGAACATGGTCCGCCATTTAGTGACGCCTGGTCCAGTCTTCTGTTATCGTAACAATAGACAAGATAAAAACAATGAAATGAATTTAAAGTAATACGGGTTTAAAAAGTAACCCTGCTGAACATAAATACAGCACCAACTGTGTCACATTTACACAGGTTTCAGTCTCTTCTCCATGTAAAATGGAAACCACAGAAGTGCTTCTGAGAGGAACAGCTTCAATCTGGCAGGACATTAAACAGCAAGGCTGATACGCAACACAACGCATCACTTGAAGTTGTATCGATCCTTTCCACAGGCTGAGAGTTGAGAGCGCAGAGTACGATATGAAGTAACAAAGTAATTCTGTATACTTCACTGAACCGTCACTGAGAGTCAGACTCTTCCTAGTCAATACAATCTAGCGTGTGTGTGTGTGTGTGTGTGTGTGTATTGAGTCTTGACAAGGGGCGTTACTTTGTGCTGCCATTCGTTGGCCTCCTCTTCTTTTTTTCTCTTGGCCTCCTCCAGCAGAGTGATTTTGGCGGTGAACTCGGCCAGTTCTGCAGCCTGGAAGAGAACAGTGCAGAGCTCAGACACGAAACATACAACACACCGTGAAGCTGAACTTCTTTAAAAGTGACGTTTTATTTTTTTAAATGCCATTAAGGGATGGTAGATTTGACATTTACCAGTTGTTCTTGGTTCTTCATCTGATCTGCTGCTTGTTTGGCCAGCGCTGTTCGAGCCTCCTCGGCATCCAGCTTTTCTTTCTCCAGTCTCTCGGCCTCTTCCTTCGCCCTCTGCCTTTCCTGGTCCAGTTCTAGAGCCCGACGTGTCTGTTCTTCCAGCTCTGCATGCGCGCAGGCACACACACACACACCAGTTTATTTGTTTAGTATATGAATATACCTCAGCCAGTTTACAAACTCTTTACCTCTTTATAATTATAATTTCTATTTTATTTCTGTAACTTTTGTAAACATTGATAAAATTTTTCAGCTTACATTAAAAAAAATGCATTTCATAAAACAAATGATTACATATAAAGTACTCTGCAAAAGTCTTAGGCACCATATTATCTGCTGGACCAATTTAGTTATATACAGTGGTGTTCAAAATACTAGCAGTGTGTTAGTGTGCAGAGCGGTCTACAGTATCATTTTCTACACTTCTTTGTATGTTTTCTCATCTCTAATCAACTTTTGAATGAAAGTACGCTGTTCTTCTGAACAATGTCTGGACGACACATTTTACTCTTTTTCAGAGAGAACTGCACAGGACAACCTTTTCTGCATTTATCCTTAAATAAGGGGAACTTGTTTGGCACGTGCCTAATTGAACTCCACACTGCTAGTTTTTTGAACAGGCTAATATTTGTTTTATGTTGTGATACAGAATAGAACGTGCAGGGTGTCCAGTGCATTTATGTGATTTAAATTAAAAGTTATTATATGGATATGGAGCTTTACTCACTTTTTTC
>JAQMYK010000010.1:13395978-13406402 GCA_030014345.1 Clarias buthupogon
TAAAGCACTTTGAATTACCATTGTGTATGAAATGTGCTATACAAATAAACTTGCCTTGCCTTGCCTTGCCTTGCCTAAACACATGACATCATATTCGTGAGTAACACGTTCGTTCAGCATCAAGGCCGACTCTGCTGAAACGCATCCCATCAGGGTCCGCGCTCGAATCTCCTTTCCCTCTACAAATGTTTTTTCCCCAAAGTGACTCATAACAACCAGACTGCTTTTAAAGTGAAAGCAAATTATTTCGCCAAAGATTACGATCTCCTCTGATAAAGCGGAAATCTAGTTGAACCAAACCCCGCAGGAAGAATTAAAGAATTACTTTCTCTCAGAGTTTGTTTACGGAGAACATTATACCCACTCGCTCGTTCCTCACACAGGAATAACATTCAGTAATGGACGGCCTGGCCTTTACTATGGTCCTGTTCATGCACTGATCCAGCACTTCTCTATTTCAACCAGCAGAGGACAAGATGAAGAAAAAAAAAAAAGAAGAAGAAAAAAAAGCATCTTAACCTCAATAACACCACTGGGATCAGTAAAATTAAAACTTGAAAGGCTGGTTGTTTTCCAAAATATTTATGGTTTACCACTAGTGCCAGAAGTGAAAGCAGGCCATTGGTTTCTTTTAAATACCATGAACCTCATACCAGCTTATACTGTAACATCCATAAGATACTGCAGGGGATCAGGAGCTGCAGTGCCAGGCAAAAGTTTGGACACACCTTCTTATTCAATGTTGTTGTTTTTTCCACATTCTATAATACTGGATATATTTTAGAACTATGAAATAAGACATATGGACTTGTGTAATTAACTAGCAACAACATCAGTCAGCTGTCTTTTTACGACATGAAGGTCAGCTTTTCTAGAACGGTTTTTGCAACACCAGTATGGTCAAGTGCGTTTGTAAACCCATCAAGCACCATGATGAACCTGCCTCTCATGAAGACGCAAGACCAAAATATACCTCTACTACAAAGGAGAAGTTTATTTACCGTTAGTTACCAACCTCAGAAATCACCAATAAACAAACAGCACCTCAGATTAGAGCCGTTATGAAGGATTTACAGATCATGAGTGGCAGAAACATTTCTATATCAACTGTTCAGACAAGTTTGCTAGTGTATGTTTACATGGACAATATTTCTTCAATCCAATTGAAATCCTAATAAAATGCACAATTACTTTTTTATTTATTAATTTTTTTTTTTAACATGCACAAAGTGGATCTGTCTGATGTGAAGCGTTTAATCTAAGTGTTTAATATATTTTTTCTCCAACTTCCCTATATTTTCTGACGAGATCCCGTCCTCTGCGTAATGATTGGTTGCAAGAAATTTATTCTCATCTATGATTGGTTACTACACGGGAAATGTGAGCCAATCATCAGCCAAAGGCCAGAGCAAACGCTGGTAGGAGAGAACTGTTTACAGATCAGGAAGAGAACCAAAATTTCCATAACGCACTGAAGGAAAATACATATTTAAACGGGAGAGATGCACATACATCGATGACTACCTTTTTGATCATCTGTTCAAGAAGTAAATATTATTCATTCACCACCCCTCTCACTCTGATCAGGCTGAGATATTTACATGATGCATTATTATTCTGATCGGACCATTATTCTGATTAATAATGGAATATTAGCCTTGCACCTATTGATAAGTTTGAAGATTGACCACATCGTAGATTCTGTACCAGGATATTTTAGCCTGATACAAGGTTCAAAACTGGACTTTAGGGAGCTGAGCTTTAATCAAGGAGATATATCATCAAATACAGCTTCAAATGAACACAGACAGGGTGTCTTTGTAAACTGGCCGAGCTCTCTCAGCGGGGAGGGATGAGAGGTACTTAGTGCTCCCACATTAATGGCGGCTCTACGCCATTCGGGGCGTCTGTGAGCTCATGCACGTGGAGGGAGTGGATAGCGCTGTCCTCCGAGTGTGTTACGCCGCTCCCAACGGTGCGTGAGCGAGCAGTTCGGGGAAAAAAAAAAAGAGGTCGGCTGGTGTCACGTGGTTCGAAGGGAGGGAATTGGACACGACTAAATTAGGGAGAAAAATCGGGATTTATTTTTTTATTTTTTAAAGAGCTTGAAAATGTTTTCAATCAAAGACTGGATCGAGATTTCTCAACATGTGGCTTTAATTTCCAACATTACAGTAAGTGCTGCAGTTCTGTCCAGAACAAGAATTAGAAAGTATTAACAGTAAAAGCGCTGGATCATTTTTAAATCAGTGTTTTGTAGAAAGGTGAGGAGGGGGTGGGGGTGCAATACTCATTTTCACAAAAGGATGCCAATCAATTTAGACACCAACATATTTTTTTAGATATTAAATAAACAATCATTTGCCTTTGATATATTGAAGATTTTTTTTTTAATTTGATTTCCTTACCGACCTTTAACAAAAAAAAAAACCTGTGCATGACTCACTTGTCTTCATGTTCGTAAATGTTGAGACCCAGAGCGTCGACTCCCAGCCACAGCTCTGTTCCCTTCTTGTTCTTGATCTCGAAGTAGTTGACGCCGTACATCTCTAGATCCTGCGCGATTTTCAGATACTCCATCATGGAGTCCTCTCTGAAAGCACAACCACGAGAATCACGTCAACACGCGGCCGGCGTGTGAAACGAACCTCGCACTGTTGTTGGCTATTATATATATATGTGTGTGTGTGTGTGGTGGCTGTAAACAGTAATTACCTGAGCATGCCTCTATGCTCCTCATGCCAAGTCTGTATCCTTTCCTCCCACTGTTCTTTAGTCAGCTTGTGTTGCTCTAGAACTCTGAACAGATGTTCAAAATTTTAATCTGATTGTGAAATCAGTGAATAACATGCAAAGTATGTGTTTCAAAACAGAAATGAATTAATCATGGATTATAAATATTTATTCTCCGACACTATTGCATCTCCTGTAGAACCTCAGAAATAAAAAAGTTAAAAAGTTTCAGCTGTTCGGGGCCATGTACTTTAATTGTAGCTGGGAAGTTTTGACCAGAGTTTTCAGATCTGCATAGATTTATTCTTTTTTCTTGACTCACAGCACCACACAAGGTAATTTCACGAGCGACTCAAACGCTCGCCTGAGCCAGGGACATTTAATTATAGCCCTCATGTCACACGCGGTTGTGTTTTGACACACTGCCTGCTGAAGCATGAATTCGGGTCGGCTCAGTTGACGTCTGAGGTCTGTACCTCGCTTATAATGTGGTCTTAAACCTTGTCTCAAACTCATTACTGTCTCATTTGAAGAGAAATTTATATAAAATGTCAATTAGTGTATCAGTAACCTTTTTAAAAAATAATAATAATAGTAAATCAATCAATCAATCAACATATGAAAGGGGGTAGAAATAAAACTTGAGACGGGGGAAAAATAATAATAAATAAGGATTCACTACGGTGCTGCTCTTCACCTCTGTGGTAGAAGCCTGTCGTTGGTGAGATAGCCAGGCTTGTGGACGTCCTTGCTGTAGTCGCCGTATTTGGCCTGGACCGAGTAGGACGCCAGAAGCACCGCGGTCTCGGGAGGACAATAATTTTCATCATTCAAAATGGACTCCTTCACCTGAGAAAAAGACAGAGCGCTGGAGCTCAGGGAACAGACTCTGCATTGCACCAGTTTGCAGCAGAACATAAAGTTCAGATCTTAAAAAGATGAATTAGCTCGATGCTAGATGCTGTACACCTACACACCATCTATACTAAAATCACTACATATATACACCATTTAAATCAGTCATCCATCATCATGTCAGACAAACGCAAAGCCAAAAGATCACAGATAGCCGGAAATTATTTAGCTGGCACAGAAATGGCACTCGGTGGCATGAGCATGGTGTGTTTATAAAAACTGATACACTCTGATCAGCATCACTATAAACACCGTTTACTTTAGACACTCCTAACTTAGACAGGAAAAACATTTAGACACTTACAGCTCATGCTTGATATTTTTAGCTATTGTGCTGTGACCTTTGCAGTAACATTTAAAACCATCAGTGACACACACCATGATGCTTCAGCCAGGTTAGTGTCATGATTGTGTTGAGGATATGAATAATGGTCAGGCAGTTCAGATGAGCTACAGGCAACAACAACAAAGTGTGTATAGATAAAGTGGACATACAATTGGGGTCGACCAGATATTGGCCTGGGGCTTAAAATATATATATATATAATTTCTTTTACAATTATCTGCATCGATCATTTTTGTTCCCAGTGAGTGCATCTTCAGTGAGATCTCTGCAATTTATGAGGGGAACAGAAGTCGTCTCACTGGAGAGCAGCTGAGCGACTGTGCTTTCTGCAACACAGTCTGGCGCTGATGAATTGCGACTACTATTTGACAAACAAATTTCAGGACAAGTTTTACTAGTTCAGTTTAAATTCTACTAGTATTACTGTATTTATGTTAGAAACCTACAGATAGTGGCTTTTAGGGATGGGATTCACCATTCACCCTCCCAATACGATTTTATCACAATACCTAGGTGCCGATTCAATACAACTTCTATATAATTTAATATAGTTGATTCTATAAACTTTAAAAAGGTTTAATGATGAATTAATGCAGCCCATTCCTTACAGCATTAGTTTTCTCACTTAAAAACCCAGGAGCAGCATTTATACAGCACAAACTAACTTGGACTACAATAGTGACATTTAACTTTAAATTAAGCAAAAAAAGATACGTTTACTGATTAGCACAAATCTCACCCACCGTAATTATTTCTAAACAAACTTTTTTTTAAATTATTATTATATATTTTAAATTTTTAGTTTTATTTCTAAACCTAACTTCTACCACACCGGATGAAAACTGTAAATAGTTCAGAGTGCAGAATTATAATGAAATGGCGACGTTTTGCCTTCAAAATCTTAAAACTCAAACGCAGTCACATATATAACTAGAGCTTATAACTAACTCATAAATTTATTCACCATCTCTAGTTGCTTTATTTATTTAAATAAAAAAATAATAATAAAAAATAAATTACTTCAAAAGATAAAGTTCTCCTTTATTAAAGGCGTGTCTAAAGGTATTTCAACATCATTTTGTGCAGGTGTTTGTGTTACTCTAAATGTTGAAACCAGACAAATCCGGCGAATTTGTTACTAATAATCTGTATATCGGCACTGGCCCTGAAAATTGTTTAAATAAAAATCAGATCGGCGGAACCCTAATATATAGTATTTACACGTCCCAGTATGAAAAGCAAAGAAAACAACTAAAATGTTGAAATGACTGAACTTATGTTAAAAACTGTCCAATTCACTATTCAAACCTGGAAGGACAGTGCAGAATCCTCAATTCAATTCAATTTTATTTGTCATTGTCGCAAAGCAGCTTTACACAATCAAAAGAATTATTTAAGTTTGTTCAACTCCATGGAGGAAATGTGGTGGGGAAACAACAACAACAGTCTAAATCCTGAGACAACTCAGAATAAAACAGGTTTCCGTTTCCTAGGGGGCCAAAAGATTGGACTTTGGAGCAATAGAAAAAGGTAATGTGGGGGAAGCACATGGGAAGGGAAGTCAGTGTTATGATCTGGGGCTGCTTCAGTTGGTCAGGTCTAGACTCAGCAACGTTATGTGGCAATGAAATGAAGTCAGCTGATGATCTGAATGTACTGAATGACCAGGTTATCACATCTAAGGGGGGAAAAAAGTTATTATTTTATTATTGTTATTCTATGGAGTTATTTTTTTCTCCCTGATAGCACAGGCACATTTCAGGACTCGAACTGTGAAAGAGTGATTCTGGGAGCATGAGGAATCATTTTTGCACCCCCATAAAGGCGGTCTAAACCAATGATTAGAGTTGGAAACTTTTATTTTGTGAGGCAGTGACGTACACCAAATCATTTTTGGTACAAGGTTGGTTGACCTAAACAGTTAGCTGAACAGTCCTTTCCTGTCAAGTCACCCAGTTACCTGAAGAAAGAACAAGCGCTGTGTGATCTCCTGGATCAGCTCTTCAGAAACGTCCTCTGGAAAGAACTTCGCTCTGAATTTGAACTGCAGCGGGTTCTCCTTCTTCACATCCTGCTGAGTCACCTACGAAACAAGAGGCACTGAGATTACAATCTACTGGAGGACCAACCCAATTCTACTGAAATAATTCCAAAATAGGACCTTAGTGAACCATGAATGAAACGAACCCGATTCTTTATTTATTCATCATCATCATTTAATCCTCGGTAGACTACATCCTGAATTCTGACCACCCCAAATCCTCCATTACATGGTAGTAACGGTTCGATGCTGTAATGATGACTAGGATCGTTTCGATCGAATCATCTACCATTAAACTCGTTTTCTTTTGCCTTTTCTTTCTCTTACACGCACATAACCACACATACAGGCTCAGGGGAACACATGATACTCATGAGAATGCGGAGTTGAGCTTCACTTAACGAAAGTGTGTGCCAACACACACACACACACACACACACATATATATTCACTTTTCCATCTGAAGCGTTCTGCTCGAAGGCTTCTTTTTACAGCTTGGCACTGCCGAGCAGGAAGCCCATTAAACTGCACATCTGAGGCACGGGGCTAACCGCGAGCTAATAGGAGCTGGAGCTACGAGGCTGGCAGTGGCTTTGGAAAGGAGAAAAAGCTTTACCTTCTTATTGAGCTTCAGCCACGTGGTGTAACCCTTACTGTCCGTGTACTGCAACCCGAAAAACCAGACCTCACGCAACCCCACGGTCTTCACCACCTAGAGACAGAAGCATAGTGTTAAAAATGCCATTATAAATTACATAAACATTTAAATCATCCATGCTTGCAACACAAACAGGAAAATATGCAACCATGTAAACTAAAGTTTAATTGAAAAAAGATTAACTGAAGAATTAAAACCAATCCAAGAAGTGCATGAAATGAAAACCATTCCAGGAAGCACCATCATTTCCAGACCTAAATCTGAAGGCGGCACTACGCGACATCTGGATGAGCCGTGCAGATCTATGAGAAAAACGGGGGACGAAACTAAAACGATTCCCAGAGAATATAAAAGAGGAAGTAGTTACAAGATAGAGAATATTTATAGCTTACGAGACTTAATGAAAGAACATCTGTGAAGTTTCCATTTTTTGTTTGCAAAGGGTTCAAACTCTTGCACTCATTGGTAGCCAAAAGAGATTCAAGTTGCCGTTATCACTGACCAGCATTAAGCAAATGAGCACAGCTTCTAAAGACTGAATTTGAATGTGCGGTCCAGCTGGTTGCTGTTTCTCACATTAGGGATGGGAGCCAGCAGTCACCTCACGATTGGACGTTATTACGATACCTAGGTGGCGATTCAATGTATATCGCAATTCTATAAATTACGTGACTTGTCACTCATCACTTTACCTGTACAGTGTTCTAGAAGCCTGTTGTTAAACCGTATTACGTGTTATTTACACTGTAAATCTAAAATTCGATTCTACTTTTTTTTTTTGTTGAAATCTTGAATTGAATCTATAAATAATAACAAATGTTATACATATTAGAAGAAGAAATATGATCTAAAAAACACAAGCAAGTCCACCCAAGTGGAGCGGCTTAGTCCAAGTCCGGACTTTAATCCAATTGCGTTATTGTGACACGACGTTAAAACAGGCTGTTCATGCTCGAAACCCTCCATGTGCCTGACGGAAAACGATTCTGCAAAGAAGAGTGGGTCAAAATTCCTCTGCAGCGATGCGAAAGACTCTGCGCCAACCATCGCAAACGCTTAATTGCAGTTTCAAAACCAGGTATTGTGTTCAATTACTTTACTCAATTAAACTTCTCAATTAGTTTTTTTGAAAGTTTTTTTAAATTATAGTTTAAATTAAAGACTTATTTCCCTTGTTAAATGAAATCACCCTCAGAAACGGCATTTTATATTTTCCGCAGGGTATTTGTGTGTAATATTTAAAATATGAATCACTTAAGTGTGACAAATATGCAAGGGGGAAGGGGCAAATACTTGTTCACAGCACTGACGGTTCCAATGAGTCACATTCGATTGGACTACAATGGTGAAATACCATTTGGGTTCTGCTAAGAACAGTCTCCTGTCTGTGGATTAACAATTATAAGTTCAGGCATGTTTCGTGTTCTGAGATGCTTTTCTGCTCACCACAGTTATAAAGAGCAGTTATTTGATTCTCCTTCACCAGTTGAAGTTCTTAAGCTGTGATTTTATGCACAGTGCTCCTGACACATTACTGAATCATTCTACAAAGGAGCGCATCTACACGTGTTCCAGTGGATTTATGAGTCTGTCTACATATGTATTAATTTAGTCATTTACTAAAATGTAAAAATGAAATTGGTATTAACTCAGTGTTAATGTTCTCTTGGTACCGTAACGTTTTAGAAATTCCACAACAATGAACCAACTCGCAGCTCTTGGAAGCCGAAGGGCTCCTCGCATTTCTTTATGCGGTTGATTAATCTGCAAATGGCTGTGGTGCTATTGCTGCATGGCTGACATGGCTTCCGCACAAGCGAGAATACACCCAAGCTGAAAGTGCGCAATGA
The DNA here is from genome assembly GCA_030014345.1 of Clarias buthupogon. NCBI lineage: Eukaryota > Metazoa > Chordata > Actinopteri > Siluriformes > Clariidae > Clarias > Clarias buthupogon. Next base: position 13,404,522 of record JAQMYK010000010.1, read on the forward strand.
GAGGAAGTGTTAAGGTGAGGTCACTGTTACAAAAGAAAGAACTGAAAAAAAAACAAAAAAAAAAACAACCACAAGCGTTTTTTACAAAAACTTCTGCAAGAGTGGTAAGAAACTTCACGTCTAATAAAGACGAGCTTCTACTTTTAATAGATGAAGGTCGAGTTTTAACAGACCCGTACACTTCATCTTGATGTTTGACCAAACAATCTCTAGTTCTGGTTTTGCATATAATTAAGCAAATTTCATGTGAAGCATGACTTCCACATTCCACACTTGTTCCAAAATGGAGAGCATAAGATTAAAAATTACAACACAAAACACACCTACAAGACTCTCTATTAAGCCTTCATGGAGAAACATTAGCCCAATCGCTTTAGCACACGTTACTGGCAATGTGGTTGAGCATCTGAAATTGGCATGAGGGGCCTTTAAATAGCAATGACCCATAGTTTACTGTCATCTTGAGTATCGCATGATCTTCCTGTAAAGATGCCCAGGTCCTCCAAAAAGCATGTCAAAGCATGCAACCAGTCTCCCTTCATTCTGTTCCCTTCATACAAGAATAAAAGATATGAGACCTTGACCTCTACAAAGAGGGAATCCAGTGACATTTTGTTTCCATGATTTCGGTTCACTTGACTGCTGCGTTTAGTTCACAAAGCTTTTTAGAATTCTCTCAGAGAGCTCCTATCTTAGCCTAAAAAGTCCTTCCTGGGAGTCCTAGACTAAAAGTGACTTAGGAAATTCTCAGAGCAACTCTGCGTAAGGAAAGTTAAAAAACCTTTATCTTACATTAGATAAAGACTCTTGCAGGTCTCCAAAAATGGTAAAAACTACATCCCCCCCCAATTTATTCCTTTAGTACCAACAGACTTGTTTGGATACATTGAATGTCATCATGGAAAAGATGGAACTCATTTAAAAATATTTTAATCCAAGCAGGTCGAAGATGATGTGCATTTTTTATAAGCACTTACACCACCTCGCGTCTTGTGAAAGCCTGGGTTTATACATCGGGAACTCTGACAACCAATTTCCCCACCCCATGAAACTTGAAACAGGAAGTAATCTGGCAGGTTCAACCAATCACTCCTTGGCAAGCAAACCCCAGACCACCGTTTTCAAGAGGACGAGTGATTGGTTCCCACTTTCTATTCCCAGGCTCGAACACCAGTATCAAAACCGCAAAAGAGGTCAAATCTTTTGGAGAAACTGTGTTTATCATTCCAGCATTGTTCCAGAGATTTGCATAAATGAAGCTAAGCATTCTGTTGGTCTAGCAGCTTAACAAAACAGACCAGACTTTCTTGGCCAGACCAGGCCTGATTTTTGTTCAAGGTTCTTGATCCTGACAAAGACACTTGCTTTGAAAGGAGCCAGAAATCAGTAAAAAAAAAAAAAAAAAAAAGGTTGTGAGGTGCTAAAGGTTATAAAACAGCTGATCAACAAGTAGCAAGCTGAGCAATTGATTTTTCAATCTAAGTGGCCTTGAGGTCAATAGTAATAGAGTATAATGCACTGAGAGGCAGTAAAGTAAACAGTTTTGAAAGGACTTTTAAACACTAAAAGCCGTTGGTGGTCTGATAATACTTTTGCTTCTTTATAAGGGTGGGGGGGCTGGAGGTCAAAGTTTGTCCTCAGGACAGAGTTGGAAATTGTTATCCTAGGAAATGCTATTTAACTCCTGAAAGAAAAAAAAACGTTTAAGGCCTTGTTCACACGGGCGTTAAGTTTTTGGATAAACGAACATGCTCTGAATGTCCTAGACGTTTATGTTGCGTTTTGTAGTGGCGCTCGATTGACCTCTACACTGGCGTTCGTTTGTCTCTGTCTAACGCCAGCCTGCAGCCCAAATTGTAGTTTGTGTGTTTAACCTGTGGG